>CM029126.1:6030026-6267526 GCA_016859345.1 Istiophorus platypterus | reverse complement strand
TCTCTCTCTCTCTCTCTCTCTCTCTCTCTCTCTCTCTCTCTCTCTCTCTCTCTCTCTCTCTCTCTCTCTCTCTCTCTCTCTCTCTCTCTCTCTCTCTCTCTCTCTCTCTCTCTCTCTCTCTCTCTCTCTCTCTCTCTCTCTCTCTCTCTCTCTCTCTCTCTCTCTCTCTCTCTCTCTCTCTCTCTCTCTCTCTCTCTCTCTCTCTCTCTCTCTCTCTCTCTCTCTCTCTCTCTCTCTCTCTCTCTCTCTCTCTCTCTCTCTCTCTCTCTCTCTCTCTCTCTCTCTCTCTCTCTCTCTCTCTCTCTCTCTCTCTCTCTCTCTCTCTCTCTCTCTCTCTCTCTCTCTCTCTCTCTCTCTCTCTCTCTCTCTCTCTCTCTCTCTCTCTCTCTCTCTCTCTCTCTCTCTCTCTCTCTCTCTCTCTCTCTCTCTCTCTCTCTCTCTCTCTCTCTCTCTCTCTCTCTCTCTCTCTCTCTCTCTCTCTCTCTCTCTCTCTCTCTCTCTCTCTCTCTCTCTCTCTCTCTCTCTCTCTCTCTCTCTCTCTCTCTCTCTCTCTCTCTCTCTCTCTCTCTCTCTCTCTCTCTCTCTCTCTCTCTCTCTCTCTCTCTCTCTCTCTCTCTCTCTCTCTCTCTCTCTCTCTCTCTCTCTCTCTCTCTCTCTCTCTCTCTCTCTCTCTCTCTCTCTCTCTCTCTCTCTCTCTCTCTCTCTCTCTCTCTCTCTCTCTCTCTCTCTCTCTCTCTCTCTCTCTCTCTCTCTCTCTCTCTCTCTCTCTCTCTCTCTCTCTCTCTCTCTCTCTCTCTCTCTCTCTCTCTCTCTCTCTCTCTCTCTCTCTCTCTCTCTCTCTCTCTCTCTCTCTCTCTCTCTCTCTCTCTCTCTCCCTCTCTCTCTCTCGCTCTCTCTCTCTCTCTCTCTCACTCTCTCTCTCTCTCTCTCTCTCTCTCTCTCTCTCTCTCTCTCTCTCTCTCTCTCTCTCTCTCTCTCTCTCTCTCTCTCTCTCTCTCTCTCTCTCTCTCTCTCTCTCTCTCTCTCTCTCTCTCTCTCTCTCTCTCTCTCTCTCTCTCTCTCTCTCTCTCTCTCTCTCTCTCTCTCTCTCTCTCTCTCTCTCTCTCTCTCTCTCTCTCTCTCTCTCTCTCCCTCCCTCTCTCTCTCTCTCTCTCTCTCTCTCTCTCTCTCTCTCTCTCTCTCTCTCTCTCTCTCTCTCTCCACTCCATGTGCCATCACCACCCACTTACTGCCTCCTCAGCGGGAGAAAGGTTAATACCCTGCTCCTGTCTGTGTCTGCTGTATCCTGTGTGTGTGTGTGTTTTTGTGTGTGTGTGTGTGTGTGTGTATATGTGTGTGTGTGCATATGTGCAGTATTATCGCATCTCTAGTTTATCTTTTTTCTCCAAGACTAGTATAACAAAACCATAAGTGCACAATGACAATGAACAAGAACAGCAAACAACTAGGGCAAAACAAGCTAAAACAGGCATTAAAGCATGTTTTTCTTTTTATGCAAATGATTATTATTCAGCACCTTTTTTGGATGTGTGTGTGTGTGTGTGTGTTTGTGTTTGTGTGTGTGTGTGTGTGTGTGTGTGTGTGTGTGCACACGCCAACGTGTGTGCACCAATGTATGATTGCCAGCGTAGAGCCGAAGGGATTAGTCTGTCTTGATAGATATAAAAATAATCAGCAATTATTTTGATAACTTTAATCGTTTCAGATCATTTTTAAAGCAAAAATATTGAAACAAGGCCAAATCGTCTTTTATTCCAGCCTCTCCAGTGACAGGATTCTCCTGGTTTTCTTTGCCATTGATCATTGTAAACAAAATATTTCAGGGTTTTTGGACTTTTGGTCGAAGAAAACAAAGTTATGTGAGGACATCATGTTCAGCTCTGCCAAGTTGTATTGGACATTTTTTGATGGTTTTTAGGAGGTTTCACAGACTAAACAATCAATCAGTTAATTGAAAAGTTAATCTGCAATCGCAGTAGTCTTTTGTTGCAGCCCCATGCCTAACAACTGTAGTTTATTTTTTTAATTAAATCATTTAATAGTATCAGGTAGTTATTAGAAAAAACATTTCTCAAACATAAATAAAACCTGTATTCATCAGGGATTATTTTTGACAGTGAATTAATACATGCGCCGGGGAGCGTTTATAGTAGAAGGACAGCGGCTGTGGGATTGACTCTAAATGCCTGTGCTCCTTGTAATCAAGGCACATAAAAGCTCACTGCTGTGTTTTGAATAGTTTTTTTTTTCTTGACAACAATGGGGGAATAAGCTATAACAGACTTTGTAGAGGGATCAGTCCTTTGTCAGTTTTGGGACTCGTGGACTCATGGGATTTGTCAAGAATTTAGAGAAATATACGGTGCACTGCCACCTCTGCCCTTCAGAGTTGTACACATGAAATGCAGAATTGGTTAACAAATGTTGCTACAACATTATGCCCTAGTGTATCATCCTTAACAGACTTGCCTCCACCCTGATATTTCAGGCAGGATATATTAATCTAATAACTGAGATGCTGCAGAGTATTGGGAAGGAGGTGGTGAGTAGTGTGCTGCTGCAGGACAAATTATGTAATAATGTTACTCTGAGTTTAGTGCTTATAGAGAATGACAAAATGTATTTTTCTACGATACTGGCCTACACTATGCTCCTACTAATATCAGCCAGTAATACTGACCCTATAATGTATGACTGCAGCTTGAGTTTTCACCTTGCCCATCTGGTACAACAAGGAAACTCACACATCCAGAAAGAACGGATTTACAGAATACCAAAGTGTGATCTCTCAACAAAAAAAACCCAAAAAACAAATTGCACATGACATATACTGTCAGCATTTTGGGGGAAAAGAATAAAAAAAAACCTTGCTTCTACAAAACATCAATGTCTTGGGGCTTGCAAAAGCCTGATTGATTTTACGCAATAAATTGTGTCAGAGCATTTTCACAATGATTCAGGCTGTTCCCTGAGTAAATGCTCTCTGCAGGTGGAGGGCGATTTAATCCGGCGGTTGTGTTAAAAAAAAAAAAAGAAAAAAGAAAAGGAATATTCAAAACAACGTTTTCCCCACTGTCAGATCTGCCAAGAGGAAAACAGGCCATTATCGTGACGGATGCCCAGTGTGCAGACTGCAGACACACAAATGTACAGTACAAGCTCCTCATTAAAGCGGCTCGGCAACATGTTACGACGCTGATGTCTCCATCGCATTTTTACAGGCTGTGCGGCGGCTAATGTCTCCTCTGAATGTGGCATTTTTTTATTTTAGTTATTTATTTATTTTTGCTACCACGGGGGTTGTTAATGCTGCGCTGCCCGACGCCGGTCTCCCTTGCATCTGTTGCCCGCGGGCTTGTGGAGTGAAACAGCATATAAAGTTCACGGCTGAATAATTGATAGTGTGTTGGATGGGTCACAGCGTGGCAACGGTGGATGAGGAGGTGGAAGCGGAAGGCAAATACCAGCAGAGGATCACTACACTCACCTCAGCCTGCGAGGGGCTTGTTAGCAGCTGGATCTGAATACATCTGCCACACGGAGATATCCAGATAATGAGATCTGGGTAATGAAGCAGCGTTATGTAATACTCATATTCCATCGTCTAACTACAGAAGGCTTTTAATTTAGACCGGAGAAATAAGGGTCTTCTTCTCAACTGCTGCCATAAGTATTTTTCAAAAGGGAACTTTAACGCAAACATTACACTGCAATTTGAGCACTTGCACGGGAGCTGCAAAAAGCAGGAGCGTGAAATGGGAAAAAAAAAAGTGTAGGCGATGATCCAAATTCTCTCGGCTGTGTTGAAAAAAAAAAAAAAGCATTGTTGCCACCTCAGGTGTCAGTGTTCCCTTAGATTGCGAAATGTTAGCCTACGATTTGTTGCAACTCAAGGGATTGAGTGATGTTGAACGATGTTGGCAGATGCATCTCCCCCAAAAAACCCAAAATAAAACAAAAGTTCATTTAGGAGGAGAACACAAATGAAAAGTAACTGTATGACCACTCTGTTTAAACCATAGAGGCTCGGGGGCTATTGCGCCTGGTTTTGCATGGGTGCAGGTGTTTACGCATGCACACGTTTATGCGTGAAAAGGGCGTGGGCGTGCGTGCGCGGCCGCGTGCCTTTGTGTCTCAGGGATGTGGACGGGGGCTGCGCGGCCTGAACAGAGGATTTGAACAGCGGCCTCGTCCACGCCAACCACAGCGCCGCCTGTGCTCCTCTCAGACAGAGATGAGGGCAAACTAAATCAGGCATCAGATAGCACCTTATACCACTGTGGATTTTTTTTTTTTTTTTTTTTGCTGATTTCTCAAAGCAGCCACTGTGGCATTTTATAGACTTGACCATGGAGTGGGTGTGTGTGTGTGTGTGTGTGGGGGGGGGGGTGTTAAGATGAAAGGGTCAATGAATTAGCAGAGGTGGTTGTAGGGCAGAGTTGCATTTTGGTCGAACTCGGGCTAGATCCGGTTGAAAATCTGGTTCCTTAGGTTTCAAATAATCGTCTCAATGGCACTGAAATGTGAAGTTCTAAGAGCAAGGATAGGGTTTTTTTTTTTTTTTTTAGCAGAAGCGCCACCTCTGTGGACGGTGAAGTTGCCCTTTCAGTCAGACCGGTCAACCGCCTGGTTTGAACCAGGCCTAAAAATTATTTGACGGATTGCCATACATTTTTTGTACTGACATTTGTGGTTCCCGGGGGATGAATCCTACTAACTTTGATGATCCTCCGACTTCCCCTCTGGTACGACCGTGGACATTTTATACTATTTTTAGTGAAATTTTTTAACAGCTATTGGAAAAAGGCCACAAAGTTTGATACAGACGCTCATGTTATGCTCATGATGAATCTTAATAATGTTTGTGATTTTTAAACTTCTCATCTGGTGCCATTGTCTGGTCAAAATTCATGTTTGTTCAGTACTTTGTTGTTTTTTTTTTCTTTCATATAATAATAATAAGAATAATAATAATAAGAAGAATATCTTTATACCTTACCTATTACATATTAGCTTGACATAGCTCGATGTTTACTGCATTAACGACACGTATTTCTGTGTATATTGGTTTATTGTTCTTTTTCTTTTTTTTTAAATCACAGTCACATTGCCTGTTACTGTTGAATCCCACTGGTTTGTTGTACATGCTGTTCATTGATTCATCCTAACACAGAACATGTACCCACATGCACTTTGCCACTGTTGTCACTGATCTGATGAGATGCTAAACTGCAATTGGTTGTTCCTCCACCTGTTGTGTGCAACGGCAGCAATACAATTAACTTAATCTGACCTGACTACCAGCAGGTCAATTAACTGATTAGGTGATTGACAGAAACTTTACTGACAGCTACTCTGATAAGTGGCTAATTGTTCCAGGTAATTTTTTTTGTTCCAAGAAAAAAATGCCCAACATAACCTAGTCTGAGCTTCCCACTTGGGGGGATTTGCTGGTTTCCCGGGTTTTACGCATAAACTGAATATCTTGAATTCTGGACCGTTGGTTCAACAAAACAAGCAATTTGAGGATGTCACATTTGTCTTAAGGAAATTATGATGGCGTTTTATAATTTCTGACATTTAAAAGACTAGACAATTAAATGATTAATAGAAAAGGGTAATGGGTTGATTATTTCATCATGATTTTTTTTTTAGTTGCAGCCCCACATCTTAAAACACATTAAAATGTAGTCATTGAAAATCAAGCATTGGTTATTTGTAACGAGACATAAAAAAAAAAAACATTTTCAAAAAGAATTCAGCCCAGTTTTCATACAGACCTGCAATGAGCCCTAGTTGAATATTACTGTTTATCAACTTTTAGTGGAATTGAGTCATGACACAATATATGATCAGCAAATCACAAACACTGTGTTGCATACATCTGCCAAACCGTGATATATATTAATCAATATCAGAAAATTCTTCATTATTGATCTTGTTGTGTTCAATTTGACCAGATCGATGAGACCTACCTGGCTAATGACTAAAGTCATGCTTACATGGCGAGAACAATCAGATTTTTCAGGGTGTCTAGCAGGGTTTTCCTTTTTTTTTTTTTTTTTTATTGGCCTTTAACCCAGGTGGCCACATGGTGGCTACTCCTGCATTGATCAGAAATTGATTGTAGATGCCCTGGCCAACGGTGTAAGCCAGTAGCTGCAGCAAGGGCAAAAAATTGGAGTAAGGGGCCAAACTTATAGAAGCAAATGAGACATAATGAGGTTGTGTGTGGGTGTGGGGGGGTGACTATAGGAATGGATGTGCTGTTTAAGTTTGGCTCAGGTGTAATTCGTTACAAAACCTTTGAGGAGATTTCCCCCAGAGCCCTCTCCCTCTCTCCCTCTCTCCCTCTACATATCAGACTTGTCCTGACTCACTCTCTCTCTTCTCTCTCTCTTCTCTCTCTCTCTCTCTCTCTCAGTCAGATACACGGTCTCACACACACACACACACACACACACACACACACACACACACACATATACACACGCACACACTCAGTCAGCCGGTGCTGCAGTGGATCAGTCGCAGAGCTCTGGCGCGCCTGCTTTTCCGCGGCGAATCGCTTCATCTGTTGGAATACGGCTGCGTTCAGTGGAGGGGGGGGGCTGTTGTATTACGGATGCCTCGGCTCCCGGTCCACGCTCCAGTCTCCGTATTTTTGTTTTTAATTGTTTTTTTTAGCTGGAGCTTACGTTGACCCGGGTCGACGCGTTCCTCCGCGCGTTGTTTGGTTTTTGCGTAAAAGTCGTGAGTAAGACGACGCGCGCCGTCCGGTGTTCACCGACTGATCGCGGAGCGGAAAGCGCTGCGTTAGTCTAGCGTCGCCGCCGAACGTGTCGGGGATTGCACCGGCATGTGTTGCCCTGCGGGACCGAGGTTTCGTTTGAAACTTGGAGGATGAGCATCAGGGGGCGAGCGGCGCCGCGTCCTCGCACCGTCGCCGGGGGCTCAGCGAAGTAAAGACTCGCTGAACTGTGTTTGACTTTGTCCCCACGGTTATCCAGCACGAATAAGCACGCGTTATGCTCGGGCATACGCGGACTAGTTCTTTGCTCGATTCTGTAAAAGTAAATATTTGGTTTCCACGCTGCCTGCAAAGTTCAGCATCATATCCAGACTCATTTATGTGCGCGTTTTTTTTTTCCTTCGAGGAGCCGGACACGTGTTGATTTTCCTTCAATTTAAGTTGCAAAAGTCGCAAAATAAAGAACCTTTGTCCCGCTCGACTCCCGCTGCAGCATCGAGTGTGGGTTCGTTGGTTGGTGGGTAGGTGAGGTGGGTGGGGGGGGGCAGGCCAACTAACCTCTAGCCATGCTGGCGGCGAGCAGGAGCCCGCCGCGGGGAACCCGCGCAACCCGCGGGCGTGCCGTGCTCCTCCGGGCGCCTCTCACCTCCGTCCTCCTTCTCCTCCTCCTCCTCTGGCCACGGCCGTCCGCAGGCAAGAAGAAGCTGTACATCGGAGCCCTGTTCCCCATGAGCGGGGGCTGGCCGGGCGGCCAGGCGTGCATGCCCTCCGCTCAGATGGCCCTGGACCTGGTGAACAACAGGAGCGACATCCTGCCAGACTACGAGCTGGAGCTCATCCACTACGACAGCATGGTGAGTTCATGTGGAAGGGGGGGCGCATTTGCACTTGTGTGTGTGTGTGTTGTGATGTGTGTGTATGTGATTTTGCGCGCGTGTGCGGTGTCTTTCTGTGAGGGATCTAATGATCTGCCTCTCAAAATATCACGAGGAGTAAGAGACTTTTGTGGTTTCGTTTGTGCCGCAGGCTCTGTCATTTGTCATCGCTCGCATGTTTCCTCTTGCAGCCAGCGACGGTTTTCCGACTTTATGGAGTGTGTTTTATTTTTATTAGCGTGGTTCTGTCAAGAGCCGTGGCAGGCGCGTGCAATTACAATCTGCCAACTGCCTTTATTTATTTATTTTTAAAGAAACACCAGTTTTTTTTCCTCCAAGTCATAGATCTCCAAGAAGAGCTTTCCAAAAAGGACACTCCACTGATAACTAACCCTGAAGTCCCAACAAATGGGAGGAGGGGGGGGGGGCAGCCATACAAAGTACAGTGCTGGTTTCTGTTAATTGAACAAAAGCCCACCTCCTGCTTGTTGCTCATCAATCATTAATCGGGCTGGTATTTTAAAATGTCAGCATTATCAACCACTATAAATCCAATATCCGCCTCCCACTGCTTTCATTTCCCTCTTTTTCCGCCCCAGTTTACCACCCACCTCACTCACAAAGACTTTAACCAAAAAGCACATTATTTATCTTTGTTGTTAAAGAAATGTTCTATTTGCGCCTTGTTGCTGCACGTCCTGGTTGTTATTCTGAAAGTTTTTTTTTTAATTCCCTCTAAAGGAATCGGTTTTTTTTTCTCAAGAGAGGGATGAGTGTGGAGATGCACGAAAACAATTACTGGATAACCCCCCCCCCCTCCCTCTCCTCTCTTGAGGGTCGTTATCAATCACGCTGCAGGACAGATGCCTGGAGAGACGCCGGGGCACCAAACAGTTAACTGCACTGGGACCGGTCGGAAAATTTGCTACGAGCTTTATTCTGATTGGTGTGCGAGGCTCTGCATTGGAATCCTGTTAAACAGAATAGCAGGGGGAGAGAGAGAGAGTGAGAGAGAGAGAGAGAGAGAGAGAGAGAGAGAGAGAGAGAGAGAGAGAGCGAGAGAGAGAGAGAGAGAGAGAGAGAGAGAGAGAGAGAGAGAGAGAGAGTGAGCGAGAGAGAGAGAGAGAGAGAGAGTGAGCGTATGTGTGTGCGTTTGTGTGCATATGTGTGTGCGTGTCTGTCTGTGTGTACGAGAGAGGGGGAGAGAGAGAGTTGGCATGGCAACACAGTTACTCTTGAAGCAAACCACAGAAACAAATACGGTTTCAGCGCTGTGAAAATATGTGTGCGAATTCATACGCCTGGTGTATGCAGAGCTGATAGTACAGAGCATGCTTTTCCACATTCTGTCATGCAGACACCGTGTTCTTTGCAATCAAATGCTAAACAGATCAAACACACTTTTTGTGTGTGCGTGCATGTGCATGATCGTGTGTGTGTGTGTGTGTGTGTGTGTGCTTCCTCTGATTACAAGTGTAGTTGAAGCAGGCGGCCGCAGATGTAGCTGCCGTAAACATAAAGATAAAGCAATCGCAGGAACAGATTTCATAGGGATTGGGGAAAAAAAACCCCACATCGCTCCTCGTGCTTCGGGAGTCACTGGCGCCTCCGGGCTCGAGAAATAGATGCAGATCCTTTGAATAGAAACAGCTCAAAGAGCCTGGTACAACACTGTCTGAGTGACGCCGGTTAATTCCTTGAATCAAGCCTAGGGGAGGGGGATTTATTGCTGCTGCTCTGGGTACAGTGTGTTTGGGGGAATGCCCCCCCCCTCCTCCTCTCTTCCTTTCTGATTGCAAACGTTTTTCACCTGGTTGGAATAGCAATGAGGATCTTACCCTCTGAGAGGCATGAAAGCAATTATAAGCAAAAGGGATTAATTAGCTATGATATTTGCATCCAGTTATTATGACATGTTTGGTCAGAGGAGATCTCCAACCCTGCGAGCACGACCCTTTGTTTAACTGTCAGATTAAGACGAGGGTGTTGTTTGCTTCCATCCTGAAATCAAGGCTGGGAGAAGTGTAATTATGCGGCAGACACTCTCGACCGGAATTCGTTATCGCGACGGGGAACTTTTATTGTGCCTTTTAAAAAGTGTAAAAGGCGGCGTTGAGCGCTAGCGCTGCATTAAAGTTTAACTTGGATTTGGCAAACAGGTGCGTAAAAAGACACTCGCATGGGCGCGCACACGCACACAGACACAGCAGTTTGTGACCATTAGAGTTGGGAGTATCAAGCGATGTCCTCAGCTTGTTCAACATCATACAATATTCATGCAGCTCAACACTTAATCCCAGCCTGTCCTTTCTAATGGATGCAGATACCCTGTGGTAGCAGACGGCTTGTTTCTCCGGCTGTCCTGGCGACAGCTTCACACTGTTCACAGCCTTGTGAGACCCCCCCCCCCCGCACGCACGCACGCACGCACGCACACATGCATGCATGCATGCACACACACACACGCATGCATACACGCGCGAGAGACCACGCGCACTCCAAGGGCAGCCCGTTGCCATGGATATATCAAAGCCGACGCCGCAAAACTTTGATCAATTATTAACCGCGGTGGAGAGAGAGAGAGAGAGAGAGAGAGAGATTGGCCAAGCATGGCGCTTCCCTCACTTCCGCCCGTCATCATAATTGGCAGCCGTGACACAGTTCCCCGTCCTCCGCGTCCGTTGGCACGCGAGCTCGGCGTCGGGCGCCAAGGCGTAAATTGCTGGGAAATTGGGAGACGTGGCTTGCGCGCGCTTTGAGATTCAACACACAGCCGCCCCCCCCCCCCCCACACACACACACACACTCACTCATCGTACCCTACTCTTCACCCTTTTTATTTATTTTTTTATATTATTCAATCTGGAGCCTAATTACAGAGTGTATTCTGACAAGCCGGTGTCCTCCCCGGCTCCTTCCCGGCCATGGGAACCCTCAGTTTCCGTCAGAGGTTCTCGCAGGCATCGGCTCTGACTGATTGGAAATCCAACGCTGGCGCGTTAACATGGACGCTGATATTAGCTCTGGGAATTTCAGCACCCAGAGCAGCGACAGAAGCGCTGGGGCCATCTCCTGTGTGTGTATATATATGTGTGTGTGTGCGTGTGTAGCCGTATGAGTGTACACACACACGCACTTGCTCTAATATATGAGTGTGTGTGTGTGTGTGTGTGTGTGTGTGTGTGTGTGTGTGTGAGTGAGTGAGTGTAGGGGAATTTGTATGTGAAGGGCATCAGGGCCGTCAATCCAGGCGCTGTCAGGAGCCAAGGTGGGTTAGGAATGAAAGTGGAAACGGTGACGACCCCGGAGGGTTGTAGAGGGCAAACCCCAGAGAACAGCAGATATTCCTCAGCCTTTATTCCGCGCCTGGCAGCTTCCCCTGTTCTCTCTCTATTTTCTCTTTCTACAATAGGGAGGCTGTGTCTGCTTTTACACCTCTTACAACATCGTGTTCCCTTTTTTTTTTCTTTTCTTCCTATGCTTATAGAAACACTGAGTGATTGAAAGGTTCAAGTATAGAGCCCGATGCCATTTTGCAGTTGTGTTCAAGAATAGACCCCCTTCATTATATACCCTTACAGCGTGTTAACCTTTTAATATCTGCTTTACTGTGGAATAAAGGTGAAATAAGTCACTGTCAGGGGTGAGGAACCTGCATTTATCCCTTGAAAGAGTTTTCCTTCCCTGTTTGCTCTTAACTCAACCTTGATATCAGAATATAAGCTTTTATTTTAGCAGAATTTTCCATTGTCTTGCACATTTTAAACATTGCATTCAGAGAAATCTAAAGGACCCTTATTTCATACAGGATGATTAAGGTATTTTTGAGCTTTTCTATGAGATGTTTTCTTCACTAGTGATGGGGTTTTGCCACTGGTGTACCACCCAATGAAAGTGATTTTCTCACCGATGCATGCCTTTTATATTTTCCCATCAAATATTCAGCTATAATTCTCTTCTTTTTCTTTACTTAAAGCTTGGCAGCCAAACCTGCTACTGTAACAATATTTAAATTTTGCATTCTAAAAAATTGCCAGCTTTGTTATAATTCAAATTATATATAGCATTCTAAAATATTTAGTCTGACAGCCAGGCACAATGTAGAAACATAATTTTGATAAAAACAAGTTGAGGGATAAAAAGTCCTTGTCTTCGTTTGAATATTTAAATAACCTCTACAAGGTCATAATCTGCAGTTTTTTAATTTAATTCTAATTTATACACATTATTAGCAGTGAGTAATTTAGGGGGGAAAAAATTATTAAAACAGGCTGTTATTAAAAGCTCTGATGTCGGATGGTCATGATAGATTGATTAAGCAGCTCAAAGGTAATCAGCGTGGTCGACGAATTGCTGCTCATCAGGGTAAAGTTGAAACGCGGTCACACCAGAAAACTAACAAGCCTCATCTCAGCACGCAGCATAGCCGACAGCCACGGTGACATAGAACACAAATAACCTTAGGGAAAGACAGTGTTTAAAAAGGCCCATGCGTCAGCCTGCACCTCCCTCACAAGAAGATAAAACAGCAATTAGGGTTTTTTGTTGTTGTTTTTTTGTTGTTGTTTTTTAGAGCAACAAGCAACCATGTGCTGTGGATGCCAACAGGCTACAGTACTTCTCTGTTTTTGTTTTTTTGTTTTTTTTTTTTCATAACCCAGAAACACCGAAGAGGAGGAAGTGATCTGTGAAATCAGCTTGTGTGGCGATTGATTGGGAGGTAAAACCTGCAGACGTTCGCCCCCGCGTAGCACAAGGTTGCCCTTCCCTTTTGCAGCATCAATATTGTGAAGCACAGTAATAAGGCTATTAACCCGGTGGACTGAGGACGGTCAGCGGTGCAAAGGAGATGAATTCCGTGAGTGATTCTTGCAGGCACGCGCTCATGAACTCTGATCAGTTATAGCAGTAATCAGCTTAGGGCTAAATTTAGATGACAAGCAAACAGGGTCTCTGAACACAGATTTATTTGGTCGTTGGTCAGTGAGTCCGAAGATGGAAAAAGGCAGCTTATCCAAGTGCTTCCCCCGCTGATTGTTTTGGTGATCAACTGGCAACCATCATGGCCAAATTTTAAACCTGATGTCCAGGCAGAAATCTCCAGTGTCAAATACTCCCAATCTGGTTTTTGCGATTGCTGTGGTCAATTCAAATAAATGGACTGTTATTTGATGTTTAGAAACTTGATGATTTGGACATAAAGATTTCATGGTTTTACTATATTGTTGGGTTGCCAGTTCTGTTTGAAGCTACGGAGACACCATACTGCTATTTGTGACGGACGGAGGATTTTTCAACAAAACGTCTGTGACGGCCACAGCAACACAGGGTCTAGTTATCCCACTTCACACTCTTTCGCCTCTTAGTTTTCCACCTGCCCGGGTTCATTCGCAGTCAACCACACCTAAACAACTGACAAGACTCGCAGTCGCTTGATGTAGAACTTATTTATCTCTCACCTTACATTGCTTTACAAGAACTACACCCGTGTTAACACTGTAGGGTTACACGCTTTATGTTTCTGTGGTATTAATCCTTTCTTTCTTACCTTGGTCGTTGGGGGAGGTCACCCTTTGCTCAACCCTCCTGGTTGATTGGTTGTTGGTTTTGCTTTGTGCATAGATGTAGTTGGTTGTTTACTCAATGTGTTTTATTTTGCCTGGCCAAGCCGCTATATTTGTTCCCTTGTGTATCATTGTCTCAGGTCAGTTTTTTCAGTTATCAAGTATCAAGATTGTTCATCATGATATGTGTCCATGTTTTTTAATGTACTATTAACCAATATATAGTCACCATATTTTTTTAAGGTCCCAAATATCAGTATTGGCCTCAAATATCCTGTATTGATCAGGCTATAGTACTGATAGTCGGTGCAAATTTGAGTTAGGGCTGCATCCTGCATTCTGCTAATGTAATAGTATTTTTTTCCCCAAATTTTTAGCTCACATGGTGAGCAAGCGAACGGCCAATGTAGTCGCATTTGGGGAAAGCAGATCACCATGACTAAAGTAACTGAGCCTGGTGAAAGATGACACTTGGCTCCAATCAATGCCATTTTTTTTTGGCACAGCGGGACTTCAACGATAAGTCAAACTCCAAGCCTAAAAATCATCTTTTCAGAAAACGTGTAGGAGACAATAAGCAGCAAATTTATTATCTCATGGTATGTATGTGTTTGTCTTTCAAAAAATGAACCTTGCATTTAATGGACTGGATGCGTGGTGCTGGTTGTAATGGACTTGGTGTGAAAATCAATGTGCACTTTTTAGGGCCAATTAGGTCAAAAGACAGCGTTTCACACGGGGATGCAAAACGATGCACATTTATATCACTTCACCATAGGAAGCCATTGAGCAGTCGGAGGCTGAAGGGGATGCCAGGAAAGTTCAACGCGGAAACGAACACGGGTTTAGCTCACGGTTAAAACAGCTTACAATGCTGCGGACCTAGCTTTCCATAGTCGACCGCGATCAATGTGTTCACATGCATAAACATGTCCTGAAGGGCTTTATGTGGCCCAACAAATCAATGGGCTCAGAAATCTTATTTACCATACCAAATGTCCTTACTTTGTTTGGGACAAATAAAGAAAAGCACATATAGGTATTTGAGTAAGAATGTCAGCTCTGCCCTAATGGGGTTCAGATTGAATTATTTAAGTGCACGTCGACGCTCTGACTTTTTTTCTGCGATGACGCGACACCACTATAATTCTACCCAATCTAGAGTTAATGGAAAACACATCAATCAATAAGGAGCCCGGCTAGTCCACCTATTCCGGGGGTCTTGAGTGGTGATTATCTCTTCAGAAAAATCACACGGAAGCCTCAAAGAGACAACTCAGCCGCTGAGACAAACAGCCCAATTAGGAGCCCTATATGGTCGTAGCCATCATTGGCCTCGGTAAGATTGTTTGTGACACTCATCTGGAGGGTTTGAGCGTGTGTGGTTGTGTTTTTTATTTTTAATTTTTATGTGCAGTTGTGTATTTGTGTTTGCGAGCCATGCCCCCTCTTCCTGGCTGAATCATTAGATGTGTCAGGCCAGTTTATCTGCGACTCTGATGAGCGGCGCGGCGGTGACGGCCAGACGGTAATCCGTCTGACAGGGCAGTGATGGATCATTCTAGCCGTACTTTCGCCACCTAGACGTGCTGTAAATGACTTTATTGGGGGACTCTCCTGACCTGCGACGGCTGCTGTCCTGGTCATCGCGCTGACTTTTGCCTGGTTTCTGGCTCTCGCTTGTGTTTTTGTGCTTTTTATGCCGTGGTGTGTTTTGATGATTCACGCTGGCCGTGCGGATTGGAACTCTGTGCAGTTAATGTGTTTTTTTCCCTCCCCTTCCCCCAGCTTGTCACATTTGCATCTGCTTGTTCACTGCTCCCTGCTACTTTTGAGCCATTTTCCTTTACTTTACCATGACCCCCGTCTGTTTTGTTTTTTTTCCATTCCCCTGACTTGTCCTTGTATTTCCCCTACTTGTCTTTTCTCTTCACATTTGCATTGACCTTTTTGTCGCTCCTCGTTACTTCTATGTCATTTCCCTTTACTTTATCTACTCTCTCCTGGTTTCTGTTTCTGTTTATGGTTTCCTCCATCGCCCACACTCCAGGGCTCATTTGTTTCTTACTTCTACTCACCCATCTGTCTTCCTCACTCTTATCTCTTCCATTTTCTCCCCCTGACTCATCCATGCCTGTCTCTCGCCCCTTTTTCTCTCACCTCTATTAAATTCTCTTCCGTATTATAGATCCACCCATCCGTCTGTTCATCTGTCCGTTCATTAATCACTCTCTCATTCTGTCCTTCCAGTGTGACCCAGGAGAAGCCACCAAGTTGCTGTATGACCTTCTATACACCGAGCCCATCAAGATCGTCCTGATGCCCGGCTGCAGCGGCGTCTCCACATTAGTGGCTGAAGCCGCTCGCATGTGGAACCTCATAGTGGTGGGTGTCTTTTACTGTTTTTACCCACATACACACCCTCAGGACAGGCTTCAGTCTCCAGTCATTTTAACCCAGATGTTTTCACATTACCAAAGGGGAGGCTTAGGCGGGAGGGCCAAGAGGCATGAGCTATAATTTGAATCAAAAATTTTACTCCTCCTCTAAGTCACAATTCCGTCAAACCTTAACACACAGACATTTATTTTATAAATTCAGTGTAACTTACACTTATCTAATTTATCAACATTTCTGGTATCCATAAAAAATTTATTTCAATAAATCTGCTTAGATATCATGTGAAAAGATGCTCCGTATAACTTTATAATTTTTAACAGAATCCAGTGGTAATTGTTTGTATCTACACTGGTACATTGCAAACAGCAAATTTCCAACAGCTAATTCAATGTAACAAAAAACATAGGCAAAAAATAGATAGTTTTGGTTACATGTGTTATGTGATTTTGTGTCTGCTGAAACCCAGAAACGGTGGAGGTGAAGGGAAGAGTGTTTGTGGGATTCGCAGCATTGATAAATGCCATTTAAAAATTCATTAAAAAGCCACTATTCCTCTGGAAAATCCACAGAAAACACTGTCACAGAGATTGTTTCTTCAGAAGAAAACCGTTTTGATGACAGTAGTTCAAAGCAAGGTCTGTGGACTCACCCCCACTGAATTTATCCATTTATCCCGAAACCTGAACACATGAAACTAAAAGCATCAGTTTGCTGACTTTACGACTCTTGGCCATTTTGTGCTGTGTTTTTAAGGGTTGAGATGAACCCGTAATTGTCTCTAGTAGCTGCAGCACACAGTGCTCCCACTTAAAAAAAACACCTTAATGACTGTTAAATCAACTGAAGTGCTTGTCAGATGGTTCCCCCCATCGGGGGGGGGGGCTTTCTTGAAACCAGTGATTCCATGTTCACAGCCACTTCACACGGAATTTAGCCAGGTGTGTGGATGTGAGCCAGTAAGCAGGGTGAACTTCTGTCTCTTAAGCTCTTTTGTTTCCTTCCATACACAACTATCTTGGTCATTTATCGTATTTACAACCAAGTGCTAGGCTATGACTTAAAACTGTCTAAAAATGTGCGAAGTTGGCCTCATATTTTAGTGATTATGGCATTTATCGATATACCCCCCTCCTCCCTGAGAGCAGCTGTAAACATTTTTAGTGTCTCTTGTCATCCAACCACGTCATTCGAACTATTTCTTCTCAACCACAAGACAACCCTAACCCTTTAAATAAAGAAGATTGTAAATTATGTCTTAAAAAATCTAAAAACAAGGACCACATTTTCCATAAAACCTGTCTTTCTCTTTCACAAGGGAAATACGTTAAGTTTATTTGCAGCACCACTTGGGCCAAGGTGACTGAATAGCCACGCTGATCCTCCGCAGAGAACAAGAGCTCGATGCCAAACAAACGGCTGAGAAGAAAATATTGCCTGTCATCCCATGTTTCTGTCTCTGGCGGATTTTAGTTCTGGGTAGCACAGACAGAGATATGAGCTGATGTGAAACCCTGACGCCGACGCCAAAATCTTCGGCCCCGTTTGTGCCGGGAGAGTAT
Organism: Istiophorus platypterus; assembly: GCA_016859345.1. NCBI lineage: Eukaryota > Metazoa > Chordata > Actinopteri > Istiophoriformes > Istiophoridae > Istiophorus > Istiophorus platypterus. The sequence goes on along the minus strand of CM029126.1, from coordinate 6,250,377 downwards.
CGACCTCCGTTTTGTGCAGGGAAAACAAAGTAAAACAGTGCTGTGGATGCCGTTGGCATTCATGTAAACGATGATCTTTTGTATTTATGGTAATTACATCAAGTTCCCCAAATCAATTCCGCAGTTGTTCATTGATTTTGAAATACCTCACAAAGCACCTTTAATTAGCACGACTTTACATGGCGCTTTGACAATACTGCATTGACAGCTACACTATAGCAGGGGACAAGATTTATTGTTGGACCTCACATACCATAACAGTGATATATTTATTATGACTAAAAATACACGTCGCTTCTATAAATCAGCAAGAGATCTGTTGCTGTTATTTTTTGGAAACATTTCTTGCTTTTCATGCTATCATCCGTCAGCTTATTTTGTTTATCTCATTCTCTGCCTTCTCTTGATCTTCCTCTGTCACTCACTGTGCGGTTGCTTATTAGCTTTGTCCTATAATTGAAGTTTCGTCCAGAGATTAGTCATCGAGAACAATCAGTTCTAGTGGTTTGGCATCTGCCCCTCTTTCTCGTTCCTTGTCTCTCTCTCTCTCTCTCTCTCTCTCTTTCTCTCTTTCTCTTTGTCGCCCTTTCTTTCCTCATCATTAAGAACTCTCTTCCACTTTTTGACTCTGCCTTCCTCTTTTCCTCGTGTCTGTCGTCACTGCCTGGAGCTGGTCTGCTCTATTTCAGCCCCCCTCTTCCTTCCTACCTTCCTTCCTTCCTTTCTTCCTTGCCACTTTTTTTTTTCCATCCCTACCATCTTTCTCTCCTGTGCCTCATTTCCGCCTCGCTATCTTTACTCGAGCAGTAGATTCTCCCCACACACAAAGGGATCTATCTCTCTTTAAGACACGCCACCACTGGCACAACCTCCTAACCGCCACACTCAATTATTTCTGTATGCGTTCTGCCTGCAGGAGCCTCCTTGCATGTCAAGCAGGCTCATCAGACCGCCGGGGAGACAAAGCCATCCTCCATTTCTGGACACTGATCAAGGAGGGGCTCTTAATTTGATCCCCCAATTCTCCTTTTTTTTTTTTTTTTTTTTTAAAAGCATTGGAATCCATAGTCGAGCATTGATCTGCTACTACAAGGCCAGGGGAGAATTGGCGAACTGAGAATTGAGAGATATTGTTCGTGGTTTTTGGGAAGCATCGATGTGGAACTCAGCCTGTCTGTTGCAGAGGTCTATTTCTGCCACAGCAGCTTTGTGCTCTGCTACAGTTTTGTCACTGTTTTCATGTCCTGTGAAGGTTTATTTCTGTGTTGCCATGGGTAATAAAAAAAACAAAGAAACTGCAGCTCTAAGTTTGGTAATTGCCAGGTTTTGACCTCAGTCAATTTATTACATTCTGCCAGACATGGTGCTAATGAAACTCTTGCTAAAACCAGATTGGATAAGTTATAAAACTACTTTTTCACTTAGCTCTATTTGTATCTATCTATAATTTTATATGTTGTTATTTGCCCTGTGTTTGAGATATTGGCCTCTATCTACAATTGAGTTAATTGGAATTTAATTTGTGGTGCTCACGCCATTGAAAAATAACATTTACAATTTCAACAGAATTCATGGTTGCTAGACAATGTATACAACTATGTTATATGATAACCATGGTTATCCCCTTACTTCTCATCAGTTTGTTCGATCCTTTGTCTTACGACAAAATACCAGCAAAACATTGGCCTCAACTATAGTTTTTTATCATCCATTGCAAATATTAGCAATGATAACATGCTAAACTAAGATTGTACAACTCATAAGTCTTACCTGCTCAGCATCAGCGTGTTAGCATCATCACCGTAGGCATGTTAGCTTGTTAGCATGCTGACGTTATCATTTAGCTGAAAGCAGCTACGTGCCTACGTACAGCTTCAGGAGCTACTACCATGGCTGTAGACTCTCAGCCAGGTTCAGCAAACAAAATTATATTTATGTGCGTCGGATTAATACACCTCTGGTGCTCCAGTGAGTATTTACAGCAGTTTGGTGGTGTGTGACTGCTGATGTGTTTCCAGACGACGGTTCCTCTGTCATTTCACTGCCGTCACACTGTCTGCATGCGCCCATTTATGTTATGCACATCTACAAATGTTTCCTGTGGGTCAAGAATTTACTTGCATGCAGAGACTCATGCAGGCTAGACGGGGAGAGTACAACCCAGGTTATTTTCTGCAGCTACAATTTACAGATGTTCCCGCGATGCCTCACATGCAGGTTATTGGTAGCTAGGCGGCTGTACACAGGGAAGCCTCTAGTCCCCGCTCAGGCACTGCAACGCATGCAAGTCCTGACAGGCGGTGCGGCCTGTCGCGTCACGTGTTACGTGTCTTTGATATACGTCGCCTCTGATTGGGTAACACCTCAATTAAATGAGGGAAAATGTGTCTCACAACACTTCACGCCGTTTCGACGCGGAACGATGCCCACCGCTTTCGGGGTGAACGTGCCCCGGTTTTTCCCCCATATCGTTCGCTTACCCCTGGATCGGCTGTCACTCCCTGTATGGTTTCCCCTCATTCGCACTATTGCCTTCCTCTACCTGCCTGCGCCCACGGGGATTTGTTATTGTGGGGAGTCCACATTGTACATGACATTTGACATATATCATCAAGCCCCCCCCCCCATTCACCACTGGGAGCACCTGGCGGTGAACACCCTGGGGCCGAATGGGTAATGGGGCTCAGATGAGAGCTGGGGAAGAGGATAGGCTGTATGTATCTGTAATGGTTCCCTAAACGCCAAGTTTCTCATTTTAAAGGAGAACTATCGAGTATTTCATCTCCAGTTGTCATTGTGAAACTAATTGTTAGAGGAACAGTCTTCTCCCTGTCTCTATTGGCATTTTCCACCGTTCTTCTTCTTCCCTGCTGCTTTGGACACACATCTTAGCAGACTGCCTCTTCACCACAGGGCTTTTCTTTTTCTGGGAATTGTGCCTGAGATTTCAGATTATATAGGTCCAAAAGAAGGAAAGTGATGATCACTGGGGCTACTGTTTGCAACAACAATAATTATTTTTTAAATAAATTTTTAATTTATTATTTGTTTTGTATTAATAATAGAAAGTTTTGCCGCAATTACACGTCAGTGAATGCACGGTAAATACTGTGCGCAGGGTTTTTTATTTTAATTTTTAACATTTTTTTTTATTGAAATAACAGAGTTATTGTTTATCAACACCTCATAAGCCGGCGGGAAGCTAAGAGAGAGGGGAGGGGGTGGGTCTGGAACAAAATGAGAAAAATGGGCACAGGGATTGTCTCTCTAGCTCTCTGTCTCTTTTTTTTTGTGCCGGCTTTCGTCTCCCTTGTTTGCTGTTTGAACCAGTCGCCATCAAAGAACACTGTGTACAGAAGAGGAACAAGAGAGTCCTGATTTGAATACAGTTGATTGAAGTGTGTTTACTACTGATGCCTGGAAGGACCTTCAGAAGAAGGACCCCCCCCCCCCCAACTTCTATATCCTTTGCTGCTCTCCTCATCTTTCTCTTTTTTTTCTGGTGTTTCCCAGCTGTCCTACGGCTCCAGCTCACCGGCTCTGTCCAACCGCCAGCGATTCCCCACCTTCTTCCGCACGCACCCGTCGGCCACCCTCCACAACCCCACCAGGGTGCAGCTCTTCCAGAAGTGGAAGTGGACTCGCATTGCAACCATCCAGCAGACCACTGAAGTCTTTACCTCAGTCAGTACCTCTTCACCTCTTCATCTCAACTTTATACCTTTGTTTATTACAAACTCTTTATTCTTCTTCCTTTTTTTTTTTTTCAAATCCATGCCCTATCATATTTGGCAAAGTGGGGGGTGTGCGTCGCCTGATTGCCCCCCCCCCGCCTGCCTACCTGCCTGTGTGTTTTTTGTATATGAGAACAGTTGTGTTCCGGGGCTCTGCAATACACCTTCGGGCAATCTCTCCTGGCAATTGATGGAGGATTTTTGAAGTAATTCGTTGGAATATTGGTTGTAGGAAATATTGATCAAGCAATATATCTCTCTCGGGCACGGCGGTCGATACCATGACACTTGGGCTGGTTCCTGTAATGGAGGTTAATGATCCCACACTCACATTCTTCTCTCTTTCCTCTCACATTCTTGTTTTCAGTCGCGCTCTTTGTGTAAAAATCTATTCTCTCGCATGGCGCCTTTCTTGTTTATCATACGAACTCACGTTGTCCAGGCTCCTCTCGACGTTTCTCATATACACTTCAGATTTTTTTCATTTGTTTTTTTTGCTGTTGCTTTTCTTTTGTCTTTTTCTGTGATCTCAACCCATCACTTCTCTCTGTTCAGCTGCCTCTCTAACCGCCCCCCCCAACACACACACCTCCCCTCCTCTCCCTGTCTGTTTTCCCCCTGTCCTTCCCTTTCATCTTGCAGACGCTGGACGATCTGGAGCAGAGGGTGAAGGAGGCAGGCATCGAGATCAGCGTTCGCCAGAGTTTCCTCACCGACCCGGCTGTCGCTGTCAAGAACCTCAAGGTGCTTTGATTAAAAATTCACCTCAGCTGCTGGTCGTCTCCCTTTCTCTCTCTCACACCCCCCCACCCTCTCCTTCCTCCTCCTGCTCACAGCTGCACACGAAACCATTAGCATAGAGGTGATTTGATAGAGGAAATTAATGCGCCATGCTAATTAGCAACTCCTGAACAGCAGTACGTGCCGTCCTGTGAAGCAGCAGGAACTTTGGAACGCTGCGCTGCCACATCAAGCTATGCTGTTGTGAGGTTACGTTGATGCTGCCGATGTAACGAAGCTTGTTTTATTTTGATGTTTTTTTGTTGTTTTTTTAACGCAGCGCCAAGATGCAAGGATCATTGTTGGGCTCTTTTATGAGACAGAAGCCAGGAAGGTGTTTTGTGAGGTTAGTACCATCTCCCACTCTATTGATCTCAGTAGACTGGGCCTGACTGAGTATTAGCAGAAATCGAGCTCTGTAATTAGCTGTTTGAATGTCTGAATGAATTTTCATGTTTGGCAGTGATACAACATGCTCAACACATCTCTGGGAATAATTCTCCTCATGCTTATTTATCACTTCCTCCCCTCCCTTCATCCACTCTCTATCTGCACCCCCCACACCCGGCTGCAGGTGTTCAAGGAGAAGCTCTATGGGAAGAAGTATGTGTGGTTCCTGATAGGCTGGTACGCAGACAACTGGTTCAAGATCAAAGACCCAGCTATCAACTGCACGGTGGAGAACATGACTGAGGCCGTGGAGGGACACGTGACCACCGAGATCGTCATGCTGAATCCGGAGACAGTCCGCGGCGTCTCCAACATGGTGGGGAAACATGAAACACTGTATTTTCTAATCCTTTCAACCTATTAAAGTCTAATGACTTTAATAATTATATTAAAAAGGTATTAGAAATAAGTAATCTTTGATGTTAATTAGTGACAAGGAATCAGAACATGACCAGCTCGAAACAACATCCTATGGTGTGTAATTTACAATTAATAAATCACATTTCTGTGAAGGGGTGAAATGATTGAAACGTATGTCAAGATGCAAAAAATCGTTAAGGCACTTAGGTCCAATGCCAGTGCTTAATGAGCTTCTAATGACATCAAATAGAGCACACCTGTGCTTTTTCACGCAAGTACATATGAGAAATGGAGCTCGGTTGTATTTCCCAAGGTCCAAATACACTGGGAGCCTCACAGCTATCATATAATGAAAAACAGAGGATAAATCAATAAAGAAAAAAATCTGGAATTGAAAAAATGATTACAAATATTAACTGAAAAAATATTTCACAACTCCATCATAAAATGGAATACATTGAACCCTGAAACATGTCAGTATCCTCCATAAACTGATTTTAATGGAAAAATACACTGATACTTAGAAAAGAAACAGTTTGGTTTACACCAATCATAACCTGAAATTTATGTCTCCGTGCAACCAAAAGGTGCAAAGAAAAATGGGAACAAAGTGCAAATGTGTTGCAGATTATGCACCAGAGTCGGGGCAAGAAGGTGTACAAAAAAAAAAAAAACAAAACCCAACAAAACCCCAATGAACTACAACAACTTTCCTGACTCTTCCTGTAGTGCCAACATGAAGTTGACATTTTTGGGGTTTTTGGTAAAATAGCTCGACAAATGTTGGATGTACAGTATCGACATTTGGTATTGACTAATTATTCTCCCCGTCAGGATCGACACTTGGTGATCCCAAAACACTTATCATCTAGCGCCATCAAAAGGTGAAATGTAAATTTGCCGGATATTTTGGTTTACGACCAAACGCCTGCAAACGAATGACATTCCAGTCACTTCCACCTTCATGTTTGTTCAGTGCTAATTGAAAAACATTAGCATTCTAATTAGCCAAATGTCAACCAATGGCATTGTCACTGTTGCCATGTTAACATCCTGACTTTAGCATTTAGCACAAGGCAAAGGGAGGCTATGCCTATGTAAAGCCTCGCAAAGTCTTTAGCACAGCTGCAGACTTCAGTCCAGATGGAAAGCAGATTAAATTTTCGTCTCATGTCATGAGCAAGAATTTGACCGCAAGACAATTTGCACTGTCTTTGTTGCTCCGCTACAAAAAGCCAATGTACAGAGTGAACAGACATTAAGGTTAGCTGTGAGCTAACTAGCAACATATACACTGGCTGTGCTTATTGGAGTTTGGCTGTGGTTGATTTCAGAAATTTTCCGAAACTCCTGTACTTTCAGTTTATTCCCTCCAGCCTCTCTCTTTTGCCCCCCAATCTTTTATACTGCACGTTAATGAGGCAGGCCTGCAAAAAAATTTTTTTGTCCGTCTTGAAACATTTATATTGTGGGCGTTTTGTCAATTTGTGCTGTCCCAAGCAAATTTTCCAATAATCACATCTTTCTTTTGACTTTCTACGGAATCCTGCTGCGTCCAAAATCCACTTCACATCCGGTCTGAATGCACATTAACCTTCTTCAGTGATCAAATCAAACGCTGGCGCATTCCTGGATGTTTCGCAGAAATGAAAACAAATGGTAATTAGCCTGGAGTTACCGTCACCTCCACTTATCAGTCAGTCGCGTTGTGTACCATGATGTCTCCCTTCTTGGATTTCCTCTTAATGTAGTTTTAGCCCTTTCTCTGTTCATCCCATTATGGTTAATGCTTCTCTTACTAATTCTTCAGCTCCTCTTATCCATGCCCGTGACAAACGTCTTTTGCCATTCATGTCAAATGGATCGATCCCTATGAGACCGGACACTTTTGAGCAACACTGTCTTAGCTTCAGTTAACTGTGTATGACCTCAATATTATGCTCCTCAAACCCCCGACTAGAGGGTAGAATAACAATCATTTTTCATGGAGGAGCTTTTTGTTCCTTTAAATTATCGGTGTCACACCCTCTTTGGATGTCTCCCTTTTTATAATTCGGCTGACCTTTGTTTAGCGTCTCGGGTACCAGACGTTTTCTGCTTCTCTTTCGCCCGTCGCTCTCCCCCGTTCACCTTCTCTAATCCTCTTAAACTGTCTCCTCCTCTCTCCGTCCCTCCCATTGTTCGACCTTCCCTGACTCTGCTGGTTTGTGGATCATCCTTTCGCTCCTCTTGTTTACCCACCTCTCCTCTCTCCCCCTCTTTTACCATTTCCTCATCCCCCCACCTTTTCCGCCGCCGCCGCCCCCGCCCCCGCCGAACCCTCCTTCCCTCTCGTGCACATCATCGGCAGCTGTTGTTTATATTCATACAGCACCTGCCACTACCTGCTGATTTAGCTGTTGACGTGCTGCTCAACGGGTGATAAGAATTACAGCCACAACTCCCGCTCATAGCCAATCCATTCAAATTCAATTTCCAAGTTTGAAATTGGCGTATTTCTTTTAGATAGAGGACTAGATGAAGTCAGTCTGCCGATACTGTGGGCTCTGCAATAGCCCATTGTAAGCTGGTTTTCAGTGGATATTTGCAGATTTAAACAGCAAATGCCAAGGTGGAATTTCAATGAGATGAATTTGACATAGCTGAACTGGGGCTGTGTCGGTCTAATTGGTCTCAGAGAATCCACAGGGACACCCTGATGATTTGTAGCAATAATCCCCCGCCCTACATTTATCCCTGCTGTCAGTGGGAGATAATGTTTAGTGGTGTTTAATTATTATTAAAAAAAAGAAGAAGCGCCAAAACAGCTTGATTTTACAGTTAATAACTTTGGTATAAAGTTCAAAATCACATCTAAGATTTTAGGTTTTTAGCAAACCAAAGAGATGTCATGGGATCAGTCATTATTTGCTCTGGAAGAGGATGTCCTAATCCTGTTACTGCACATGTATAATACTTTTTTCGACTGTCAGCGAAAAGCCTCCATCAGAGCCGATGAGAAAACAGTGGTTTTCCTTGCTTTGAATTGTAAACAGACGGCCCTAGTTTCACTTGAGCCATAGGTGTGGTTGCAAAGAGAAAGAAAACTATTTCTGTATTCAGGTGAGTATTTTAGCATTTAAAAGAATGTTTTAATGTTTAGTGAAAGAAGCTTATTTGCTTTCTTGTTGAGAGATAGATGAGAAGATCGATGTCACTGATGTCTGCGCACAAATACAAAGCTACAGCCAGCAGACGGTTCGCTTAGCTTAGCATAAAGACTGAAAGCAGTAGGGGAAATAGCTAACCTTCCTCTGCCCTAAGGCCTGTTTAAAAAAAAAAAAGGGGGGGGGGCGACAAGCATCTCTAAAGTTCAGTGATTACCATGTTATATGTTTTTTGTTTAATCTGTACACAAACCAAACAGTAGACAGGGCGAGGTTCAAGCGAACGACGCTCCAGGCCATGAAGCAGCGCAGTACATAATTCCTGCAAAACTGCCGCCTTTTGGTATCAGTCTTCTCACCTAATTCCTAGAAAAGCAAACAAACATATTTTACCAGATATCAAACTGCTCCTCTGGAAATGTCACGCTGCAGCATAAAGCTGAGCGGGCACAGCTCTGAATGCCAAAGTTCCCCTCTGATTTAAAAATGGCTTTTATTTAGTATACTTCTAATAGCACAAACTGTCCAGACGGGGGGGCAGTTGAGTGGTCCAAGTGCCCCTCTGGTCTGACCAAAGGGCCCCCGTGGCCCAAGCGCCCCTTTGGTTACTACAAATGCTAATGTGGTGCAACCCTGCGGCGAAAAAATTAACCCCATCTCTGCGTCTAGGAATGGTGATACGCTGCAGCTTGGTATGCATTATCGTCCTTATTTATTACGAACCTCATGTCCATAAAACGGATCGGTTTTCGGTTCTCCAACCGTCATCGGTTCGTGCGGCTTTTAGTGTTTGCGACCAAGATGCCGTTCGGTTCAGTCAAATCTTTCATTCAATATAGGCGCACGGGAGCATATGTTAACGATGGGGCCAGAAAATAAAGTCATGCACTAAGATTATAAACACAATCCAAGTGAAGACTGTAGGTCAGATCCGAGGCCTGTTGAGAACTGCTTCCCCTTCCCGTTCCCTTTGTCCGGTTCTTTACTACTATCGGAGTTATAGACAAATGAAAGTCGAATACTACCAATATAAAGTCTGATTTAATTCAATACTTTTTTTTGGAGCATTGCATTTTTTTTTCTGAGGGGTCCTCTCGATCACCTGTCCTGTTTCTTTTAGACATCACAGGAGTTTCTCGCCGCCTTGATGTCTCGTCTGGGAGGAAAGAACCCAGAGGAGACTGGCGGGTTTCAGGAGGCTCCTCTGGCCTACGACGCCGTGTGGGCTCTGGCCCTTGCCCTCAATAAGACTGTGGCGCCGCTGAAGGCCAAGGGTCGGCGTCTGGAAGACTTCAATTATAACAACCACGACATCACCTCCGAGATCTACAGGGCCCTCAACACGAGCTCCTTCGAAGGTGTCTCGGTAAGTTGCATGGGATGAGAAGAAACAGAAGGGGAAAATATACAGATAATATAAACAACTATGCCATGATTCAGTTTTGGTGCATATAAACCGAAAGTGAGTGCATATAAACTGTCGGTAAGAATACCTCATTGCACAAATTGAGTGGGCGTGCAAGCACAATAAGTTTCGACTATGAAGTTGGTTTGTAAACAGTTTTGGCAATAACTCTTGCAGTTTGCCTTGGCCGGATTAACCTCCTACGTGGCCCTGAGGCAAGAATTTGTTCCTGGGACCCCGTTGACCTCAATAGAACATCTCAGTTCTCAACAAATTTGATAGGGCTTAATCGTGTAAGGTTTTTTTTTTTTGTTTTGTTTTGGTATTTAAGTTTTTTTGTTTTTTTTTTAACTTCTGGGATGGAATAATATTACCCTGCCGGAGGTATTCTGTGTGTTAATTACTTGACATGCGGAAAACAATGAGAGCAATTTAATAAAACACAAATTTACAACAAAAATGAGCTTAATATGGAGTGGATTTGTAAGGCTTTTTGGGGCCCTTGGAGATTGGTAATCCAGCTTTGCCGTTTGCCTCCACGCTCACATGCATTTTGCTAACTTGTCTGATTGACTGCTCCTGTTTCTTACCCCCTTGACAGTCGTTTCGGTGATACAGCCGCACTCCCAGATCTCAGCCTTCAACCTGGTCCGTGCAGTTTTGCCGCACCTTCAGACGGAGCCAGGCTAACTGTTTCCCTATGTTTCAGGTCTTTTTGCTAGAATAAGCTAACCGGCTGCTGGCTGTGTCTTCACATTTAGTCCAGCACACAGGGGTAGTTACAGCCTTCACATCTAACCCGTGACGAGAAGGCAAATGAGCGTATTTATCCCAATGTCTAATTGTTCCTTTTGCGGAAGGAGTCAATCATTTGCAGAATAACCGACTTCCTCCCATCGGTGTCTCAGGGCCAGGTGGTGTTTGACGCCCAGGGTTCCAGGATGGCTATGACCCTCATCGAACAATTGCAAGGTAACCCACCCCACCCAGCAACCCCCAAACCCCCCAAAGATGTTGACTTACAGAGTCTGGTCTTAACCATAAATGTCACCCATTCATGAAAACAATCACTGCTGACTGTATTCATTATGTATCGATCGTTACTCTCGGCTCGTTTCAGAGCAAAGCCTCTTTTCCCGGAGGGGGAAGGCGGGGGCGCGGTGGTGGTGGTGGTGGGGGGGGCATGCGATTGGGCTCATTGCAGGGATGTGTTGACTTGAAGCTCCACTCTAATTGGACAGAGGCCTTTCGTTTAAAGCCCCGTCTCTGGATATGGCATCCTATTTGTCACCGGTGACTTAATGAGTCTCCCCTGTGCGGGATAAGGTTGAGGATTATTTTCTAACTCTGTTCTCTATGGTGTCCTAAAAGACGAGAGAATTTATAATCCTGCCCCTTTCCCCTCACGTTCTGGCTCGTATTTCCTGTTGTGGCGTCGAGGTAATTTGACATCCACAATGAGGACGACTTGACTTGAATCCTTGAATCGCTGCGGGACCTCATCAGTATTCCTGGTCAAGACTGCCACATAAGCCCCTTTTTTTTTCCTCTTCCTTTTCTCCTTCTTCTCCCCTTGGTCCTTCCTTTGTTTGTCCTTCTTTATGCACCTTTTCATCCCTCATTTCTTTTATCTGTTCATTATGTGTTATTTTTTCCTGTACCCACACATTACATTAATATGAAAGCATAGAAATTAAAGAAAAATAGGTGTATAGTGTTCACATTAATATAAATGTTAATCTGTTTTGTTGGATTTTATTGTGTTGTTTGAAATCATAGTCGCCCACAAAACACTAGGGGACAAAATGAATTTTACGAGCAACAGCAATTAAAATATAACTAAACTATTAACTTTTGTTTTATGTCTTTCTTTCTCAAACATCCAGGAGGCAGTTACAAGAAGATTGGTTACTATGACAGCTCTCAGAAGAACCTCTCCTGGTTTGGAAATGATGTTTGGATAGGTAAGATGGATTACGTGACACTGTCCTCACCCAGCTTCTGGCGGCAGCGTTGGTGTCCTGCCTGCCACGCTGATGCTCACATCTTCGTGCTTTCGACATTAGACCTCCTCTGCGTGGCCTAATTTTGCCTTTCTTGTGGAAATGATATGTAATCATGCTGGGATTTTTAATTAATTAATTTTTTTCTAACCGCTCATTTGGTGTGTTGAAGCTAGGTATTTGGGCGCTGACGTTTGCCCCAAAAATGAGCTATCGGCACACTCGCTGTCCGACTTGAGCTCAGAGCCTCTTGGGGCTAACCCTAGCGACCAAACAACGGGGTTGTTTGTTTGTTTGTTTGTTTGTTTTGAAATCATTCCGCTATATGAAAAAGATTGAGCGCACATCACGCACATCGGAACCTACACTCTAGCTCACTCCTGCCGCCCATATTCTGGTTTGCTGTGAAAACCTATTACTGCTGATTTGCCTCAGGCATCAAGACCAATTCTGTGGTTGTTTACTGGCCCAGGCCTCCCCAGAGAGGTGACATACTTGTGCCTGGACAGAGTGTGCCACTAATCAATCCTGCATGCCGCGGTGGCCCCCATAGAGAGCCGGTTTTTTTTTTTTCCTTTCTTTCTTTTTTAGGCTTTTAAGGAAATGGTCTGTTGCCAAGGCTTAACCGAGCCCAGAGGAGGTAGAGATTTCATGTCAGGGTGACTGGCGAGGGACGGGTGACCTGCATGCATGTAGGCAACATGTCCTTCATCAGGTCGGCTGCCGGCTCTTTAGTTTCGGCTTGTTGCAATGCGACAGGCTCGGTGTTAGCCCGGCAAAGACCTGCTGAGGTGGAAACTGACTTCCCCTCCCGAGTGGCAGAGGTGAGTTTTGTATACTTTGTTTTCCGACTTCTCTACCGCAGCTTGAGTGTTTGTTTGTTTTTTTTCCCCCTGTTTAACAGATAAAGACACATCCATTTACATTTACTCATCGAGAGGAAATGAGTAATTTCCTGCTGTCTGGAGCTGACTCAGTACGGGGATGTGTTTTGGTTTTTTTTTTTGATCGGGGCTCGGGGGGTTGATATCCTTCACGCTGGGGTGGTGGAGTATATACGGGCGCTTTTTAAACTTAACCCCTCAACTTGTTTTTCCTGTGTATTTACCAGGCGCCTCCGTGCCTCACTTTCTCACTCTCTTCACGGTCGCTCTAAAAACCACTTCAGCTCAGCTCTTCCTCTAATCGCTGTGGCAACTGTTATAGAGCTGGGTCTCCATGGCAACACCCTGTCCTGATTCCTCCATCAAGGACGGAGGAGGGTTTAGAGGGTGCAAGTGCATTGACTGAATGGACAGTTGACACATGCATACACACATAGCAGTAGGTCCACTCCCTGGTATTTATTTAATGCAGGCTTTTGTGCAACATGTAATGGTAACAATAATAACTTTATGTGTATAGCACTTTTCATAAATACATTGTGGCTCAAAGTGCTCTACTTTAAATGGTCTTTGTCAACTTTTTAAAAAAATATTTAAACAAATGTATGGAAAGGTGAAACATTAAAATACATTTGGCTCGGATTATATGAATAAGATTTGAAATTAGATGAAATCAGAAACAATTTTTAGTCAGGTTCAAATAAGCAGAGAATACAGGCTTCATTAAGGGCAAGACAAAAAAACAGGAGACTTACTATATACTCTATCGATTTAGCATCGCAGTCCTTCAACACTGTCAAGCTCACGATGGACAGTATAAAAAAAAGAGATGTCATCTGTTGTTATTCCATGCGTCCTCCTTTCCCGTCCAAGCCCAGCGCCCTACATTACCCACAATGCAGTTCAACCGCGGTCGGTTGGGTCTCGATTTCTGGTGCATTGTGCCAGCGGCAGCTAATGTAGCCCGGAGCTGCCGGCCTCAAGCAAAAAGGAGGCACGAGCCACCGAGGCCTGGCAAGCTCCCTTCTTTGTGACTCCACACCCCCCAGTTTTTTTTTTCTTTTCCCTTTTTTTTCTGATATGATCATGAAGCCTGCGCTAAAAGGTTTTTCAATTCAACCCCGTGACCTCGGCAGAAACCCTGTCACGTCGTCGTCTGTCGGTCAGATGATGTCTGATGACGCATCGGCTGTGTGACGGCAGTGACAGGAATCTAAATGGAGCACAATGGGCGTCTTGACACCCTGCGACCCCTCGGGGGGGTCACCATGACGCTGACATCCACTGACGTCCAGCATGTCAATGCAGCGCCAGACGCCCCTGTGTTGCTTCCCCTCTGACACACACACACACACACACAAATATATGTATTCCGCCTTCCTTTTCTGTATAAAAGATAAAGGGGAGGCTGGGGGTGGGTATTGTTCTTCCACCTTTAGGACAGCAGAGGTAGTCACAATGCTGGATCAACGTCTGTAGATAAGGGAGAACAGGCATGGTGTGACAGACGCTGACGCAGTTGCGTTACATGCCACACTTCCGAACACAGGATGCCGGCCTGATATCTAAATCCATACACTGGGGCAAGCAAGGACGGCACGATGAGGCATCATCTCAACGGCGACACACTGGGATCTCTGTTTAAAATGGGCCTCCGTCTCCCTCCGGTTTTCTCTCACACACACAAACCTAAACCCACTGAACACATGCTGCAATGCCCGCGAACGCTCCCATGCACTCATGTGCTCCCTCTTGAGCATATTCACTCATGCGCACCGCATAGGTCTACATGCTTATCATGCATACAGTACATATACAGTCCACATTGGCATACTCAGAAGCGCCAGCACACACAGACACATACACACACACAGACACACAAATCTGCAGGTAGTCCAGGATTTAGGCAGACAGATTGTCGCAGGCTGTTGAGTGTAAAAAGAGGCTCCCTGTCCGTCTGCCCCTCTTTGAACCCTCCTCACTGAGGAGTTTCTCTAGTTTAAAGCTACATAAGCATGAATAATTAGGTAGTTAGTAAACATGCACATGCATGCACGTGCGTGCACATCCACATACACACACACACACACCCTTTAAAACCCTAAAGCGCCGTATCTCAACACCAAAGTTATTTAGTTTCTCACCAAATTATATGAATTAAAGACACTTGACTTTTAAGTCATTTTAGGTTTATTTAGATCATTAGTAACCCTTGATGGTTGTATACTCTACTTTTCTGTGCTGAGGCTGTAGCAATATTTTATGGAGCTGGCAGTGTTAGAAAGAACTCTGGGCTCCTTAGGCATGAATGCAATGAGTATTTTTATGTAATGCATTAAACAAACAGCCAGAATCATAAATAAAAAGCAAAGGCATATCTTTTTGATTAAAGGTTTGTTCTTCCATTATTACCTTTGCACAAAAAAAAAAAAACAAACGGTATAAAGGGTGTTGACTGCTGTCGGCACAGCCGTTTGAATGTCTAAAGGTCGGCTGTGCTCGGACAGAAGTAGTTTCGAAGGACGTGTTGTCCAGCCTCCGTCGGAAATTAAAAGCATTGCTCTAAAGAGGGATGGCACAATAAGAAAAATGGGCACAGAGCAGTTTTCAAGGGTCTAGTGAATGTAGGCTGGAAGTGGTGGGGTTTCTTTTGTTCTTTTTTTTTTTGAAAATTCCTTTCAGACCCCAGTTATACAGGGCTCAACTGAATGGGTAACCCCGGTTCACGAGCGGTTTAAAAAAAGGGGAGAGAGAGAGAGAGAGAGTGGGAGAGTACACGAGGACAGGCCACAAGAGACAGTGAGCATTTATTTGGTGCTTGAAGTATCGAATACAATTTTCTGTGTAATTCTGGGGTAAAGCACCCATGTCTCTAAAAGTCCCAGAAGGCTCAGTGACTTCATCATTATGAAAAGTTATGGGGAGTTATAGCTTCCACTTAACTGCGGTAATTGGTATTCTAATAATTAGATTCTGATTGCTTATACTTATCATTTTCCATTTGGGAACGTGTTATGCAGTCATGTGGGGATGATTCACTCAGTCTTTTTTAAGTCAGAGAGGCGGGCTTGAGACCAGAGAGCTTGTTGGTTTGATTCCCAGGAATCGGCAGCAGGAACCTGGGTGGGGACGATGAAACGCCAGCACTTCCCTCTCTCCTCATCACCACCACGGAGATGCCCCTGAGCACGGCACTTAAGCCCCAGCTGCCCCAGTGAAGCTGTCAAATTAAAAATGATTTTCATTTGTGATTTGTCTGGAGATAATTTTTCAAATCTACCGCTTAGTCTTTAAAATATGTCACAAAATTGTAAAATGTCAACATAGTTTCCCAGATCCATCTTCCGGTGACTTGTTTGTTCCAATCAAAAACCAAATACCAAAGATGTTTCATTTACTATCAGATGTCATGAAAAGTAGCAAATCCTTGCATTTACAAAGCCAAAACCACCAAATATTTAGCATTTTTACTCGATAAATATGCCTGAACTGATTATCAAAAATTTCTCAATTCATTTTCTATTTTTTAATTAATCAACCAACTGTCACAGCTCTACAGCCCTAGAAGAATCTAATTTAATTTTGATAAAACAACACAAACCCAAAATTCCAGGCCTTATTGTAACTTGGCCAGCTTAGTTTAACATAACAAGGTATTGTAGAGATTGTAGAGATGTCAGGTACAAGTACATTGCTCGGAACAGCTTTACAGCATGATAAAGCCCCCAGATTGCTTTTTAAAGTCCGATCCTCACCCGACTGTGAAAAGCAATTATTCAGAGAGGTAAAGGTAGATGGCCCCTCGAGCATTTTTCACTCATCACGTTTTTCCTCTCTCCCCGTGCATTCAGGCGCTGGGCCTCCGGCTGATCGGACGGTGGTGATTGAGGAGTACAGGTTTCTGTCCCAGAAGCTGTTCGCGGCCGTGTCCGTCTTCGCCGGCCTCGGCATCCTGCTCGGCATTGTCTGCCTGACCTTCAACATCTACAATGGCAACGTCCGGTGAGTCTGCTCCCGCCAAATGAGAATGAACGCGCGCTCATCGTTTTAATTCCCAGGCCCAAGTACAGCATGTGCATTCGCTGGGGCTGTGAACGTTTTGCCGAGTGGTTGAGCAACAGAAAATTGATAAATATTTAATAGTTTCAGCTTTTCAAATGTAAGATATTGCCATTTTTAGTACATTATAGCAGTATATTGAGGTAGTTTTTCATACAGTAAAATATGTGATTGTATTTTTTTTTTTTTTTTTTGCTTTACCACTCTCCATGTTTGTCCTTCCAGAAGGTATTTGGGATGAATGAAACCTACAAATAATCGTGAAAATGAAGAGGGAGGTCGTTGACCTTTTCTTTAAAAAAAATCTGGGAAATATTGTGAATTGATATTTCAGTCGGTGGCGCAAAGGTTAAAGAAAAGGTTTTGTAACATGAAGGTCAACTGATTAAGGAGCCACAAAAGCTCTGAAAGTTTGAATAGCGAACGTAAATGGCAACCTGTGAGAATCTGGCTGCTCCAGTGGAGGCGATCATCTGGCATAGCTGCAGGCCAAGTTTTTTCGATGTGAGGTAGGAGTAAATAACTCGTGTCTTCAGCGGAGATCTTTCTCTCTTATGAGGTTAATGCAAAGGGTGAATGTTGCCACTGATTGTCGAGTTTTAGCAACTACAAAGTTAGTGATTTGGGTTCAGCTTTCTTCAGTCTGCCAGCTGGTTTCATTGTCACGCTAAAGCTTAGCCCTCGACCAGATGCAAACAGACTTCCATTAAAGAGTGCCTTTTGATCTAGGATTTCCAGGCTTAATACATGTCTGTGAACTAAGTGCAGCGTATCTCTGATGTCCTTTTAACATAGTATTTTAATGTTTGACCTGGGTTGAAGTGATATAAAGTCCCATAAGTCCATGAGTTTATTAGGAGGTTTTTTTTTTGTTTTTGTTTTTTTTTGGAAAGTTGAAGAGGTTTGTTCCTTGAGGGGATTCCTGGCTGAGCAAGCCACTCAGGCCCTCCTCCAGTTTTGATTTTATTCAAAAGCAACTTCACTTGTTTTCACAAAACAAGTTTGCCACCAACGGCCTTGTCAGGAGGCAAAAATACATAACCGGTGCACTTAAAAAAAAAAAGAAAAAGAAATATTGGGATGCAATCACAGTCTTAAAGGAGCATTCCTTTCGGAAACTGAAACAATTAGACACAGCTCGATGATACGATGTTTTGATGTCTCCGGTGCAGCTACAGTAAAATTTTATTACAGAATATCCTCCAGTGATCTAAAACATCAACAACTAACATCTATTTTTGGTCCCTCACGGTGCCTTCTCACCTGCAGTTCAGTTTGTTTGGTCCAGACCGAGGTGGTGAAACAAAATGTCTGGTTTTCTGTTCACATTTTTCACCTTTTTTTTCTTCTGGTGTCTGGACAGTTTGGGCAGTCGTCATCCGCCATCACCGGTGCTACGTGATTTCATGTGGGGAAAACAGGCTCTGGTGACTCACGGCGGGTCATGCAGCACATAAAGCTTCTTATGTCCTATTATTATGTTTTCCGGTGTCAAGAAGCGCTCGCAAATTTATAACGAATTATAAGCATCGTCAGTATTATTAGACTGCAGATAGACCGCATGTTATGACAAGCGCCCTACAGGTTAAAAAAGGGCGTCTCTTTCAGCAATGTTTTTGGCTCGTTACAAGCACAACACACCACAGTTATTACTGCTTTTGATTAAATGGCCAAGTGATCTGCATAGATATGTACATTTCTTTTACAGATCTCTTTTTTTCAGATCCCCACGGGAAACACTCCGCAATCAGCAAATGGATTCAATAGCAGTTTAGCCTATGAATCCCTGTCATAAAGTACTGTGTTTGTTCCATTTGCTTTAAGACCACAGCACAGGCAACTTGGAAGTTCACAAAACCCCCCCTTTTTTTTTTTTTTCAACCAGTCTTGGTCTGTTTTTTTTCAGAGCTTGATTCCCAGCCGCCCAAACTAACCGGAGTTCGGTTGAGCCGAACATGTCAGACGAGCCGTGAAAGCAACAGCAAACATCAGATCCTTGTCCCTCAGAGTCACTCAATAACTTCTCCCTTGCCTTAGCAACATCCAGCTGTCATCAGCCGGAGAAAAATCCTACATGCTGGAAGAAATATGTACCAGTTTTCCTTCCGCCAGTAGCCTCAGTCAACCATAATTCTAAGCAAACACAAGACTCGGCGCATAGTAAGGGAAGAAAGCGGCAGTTCACATCAGAAAAAAAAACAAAAAAAACCAAAACCTCCTGCAGTGCAATGAGCATCATATAATAATGGGATATAACAGCATTAAAGGGTTTTCAGAGGTATGAAAGGTTGGACCGGGGCCAGCGTGCACGTGGGAGCATATGTATATGTTAATATGTGTTTGTTTGCAGGCGGCACGAGTGTGCGGCTGTACAGTAAATAGGCAGCGTGGCCCCAGGGCAGCAGGAGGGGTAGGTCAATGGGATGAAAGAACAAAGGACACACCTACCACTGCAGGATGAGCCGCAGCCGGAGGAAGGCTGCAGCTCTGGGTGGGTGGGAGTTATGGGACTGTACAGATTATACCAAACAAAAGGAGTCTGAAATCTGGAGTTTTTCAGAACATTATAATATTTGGATTGTTTCTAATGTGGCAGTTAAAGAAACGCATTGTCACAGAGGGTCAGTCTACTTATTTTTTCTTATTATGGTAATTGCGTTTTGCTTTTTTTTGCTTTTTTATCCTTTAAGCTCCTGTGTGTACTTTCATATACAGCACAGTGTTGAAACATGATTACCACAGCCACGCTTTAGCACAGTGGGGAAAAAAAAACAAAAAAAACTTTCATCTGATGTCAGAAATGTAGGCAGAGAAATGTGGATGATAAGGAGCTTAACGCATCCACAATTAATTGTTACCATCATGGTGAAATGAATTTGTCTGTCCAGGTTTCTAGATCCATCCATCCATCTTTGATATCTCCCCTGACACCCTCTTACAACGGGGGGAGAAGAGACTTTCGATTAAGGCCCTCAAAGCGTAGGAAGATTACATTCGTACATTTCGGCAGCAACTTGTCTTTCCAGAAACGGTGTCCCTGTTACTCTGGCTAATCCCCAAACCTCATCCGCAAAACTTGCTGTCAGCATCAGAGAGTCCTCTGCCGAAAACCACTTTTTAGCTCCGGTCGGCCTGCAGCTGCTGTTCAAGACTGAAATATCTCAGAGGGAGAGCTGTTAAATTCCGCATGGACGTTCATGGCTCCCAGAGGATGAATCCGTGTGACTCGAGATGCTTGACGTTCGTGACTATAAGAAAAATGTCTGAACCACCATTGGATGGATCGCCACTCACCTACTCACATTCACGTTCCCCTCGAGGGTAAATGTAATAACTGTGGTGGCCCCTTAACCTCTCATCTGCTGTCATCATCAGGTCCTATATTAATTTCATATTATTCCTTGAGTTTAGTTTCAATTAGCAGATATTACATGCTAAAGCACTTATTTTAAATGTGAGCATGATAAACATTATAGCTGCCAAATCCAGCCGAATACTAATTCTATACAGCGCTACAAACTAATTGTCATAGTTGATGTACAAAAGAATTAAAAAAACCCTAAAGGCTATATACTAACAGGAAGTAATGCAATATG
Organism: Istiophorus platypterus; assembly: GCA_016859345.1. NCBI lineage: Eukaryota > Metazoa > Chordata > Actinopteri > Istiophoriformes > Istiophoridae > Istiophorus > Istiophorus platypterus. The sequence continues at coordinate 6,229,960 of CM029126.1, read as the reverse complement.
CAAAAGCTGAACTGTGACTTTAGATGTCACTGAATTAGTTAGACTTCGTGAACAGAAAGAAAACTGTTTTGTCTTTTTTTTTTTTTTCCACAATGTTCCTGGAGCCGTTTCACCACCGCCCACATTTCATTTTCATTTTTTTTCCAGCTGTTGAGCAGCTCCTCCATTTCGTCTGTGCAGTGCATCGTGGAAGGATAGTATCCATCAAAAGCACACGAACACACAAAAACGGACTATTTAGTATGCATACCGTCTGGTCTGAGTACACTTAAATTTGTCACCTTTCAAGTGTGAGCACATACTAAAAACATTAGAATTAGTATACAGTATGCATTTTGGATGCCTCTTGCTTGTTACCAAAAAAAAGTCTCTGTTTTAATTGCTGACAGCCTGATTAGTGGATTATCCTGAGAAATGCGCATATTGAGTCTGTGAAGGTTTTGGTATTACCGCCAAATTGTAATTAATTAGGAAAAAAGCTCACCTGCTGCTGGGCTCCACAAAATGGTGCAACGATTCCTCCTGCACCAGATTGTACTCCATTTATTATATATATATATTTTTTGTAACAAAATTATGTGGAAATTTGTGTCACTCTGAACCTTTTTCAGGTGAAAGATCCAGTCAGATTTGCATTTCACCTGTAACGGCCGCATCGCGGATGACAGAAGTTGCCCTCTGTCAACGCCGATTAGATTAATGACTGTCAATCACAAATCAGAGGAAAATGCTCAGGGAAGAGCAGTGGTCTATATTTGGACTTTTGGGTTGTTGTTTTTTTTTTTCTCAGAGTGATGAAACACGGCCGACTGTCTGAACCGGCAAAGAAAGATGGAAAAAAAATCCATTAGAAAAACAAATTGAGAACAATTTATGGCAATTGATGATGCTGCGATCAGACCACCAACAGAATTAATGCCTACTGACTTACCAATTTACCAAATGTGCCGTCAAGCGGAAAAGTAATTTATAAGTGTTTTTCTGAGTGTCTTTTGCCTCTTGTCTTTATGTGACCGTTTCAGCTACATCCAGAACTCGCAGCCCTACCTGAACAACATGACGGCGGTGGGCTGCATGATGGCTCTGGCTGCAGTCTTCCCGCTGGGGATTGACGGCCACCACGTCCACAGATCACAGTTCCCCGTTGTCTGCCAGGTAACAGGAGACAGAGGCAGACAAGAGCCAGAAGGCGGTGGGTGGGTGGGTTGGTGGGGGTGGGAGTGCTGGAATTGTCTGCGAATATTTGGTTTCACTGATTGGATGTTGGCACTAAAAACATTAGTTTTTTGAGAGGTCTATACTGAAGGGAAAGGGAAGAAAATACATTCAGAACAATTCATAGATGTATTCCCCTTCTTTACCTTAAAAGTAGTAGTTAAAAATAAAACTCTAAAATTTCAGACCCTGGCTTGATGAAAAATGATTACAATGCAAGCCTTTATGTTCCATGTAATTAAAAGAGCAGATCTCTCTCTCTCTCTCTCTCTCTCTCTCTGTATATATATATATATCTATATATATATATATATATATATATATATATATATATATATATATAGCAGAAAAAAACATACCTGCAATTTAATTGCAGATGGAATTTGATCTACAGTTTCCTCTTCTTTTTGTCATAATTAGCCTCACGGTTGGGCATCTCACACTCACCAGCATGCGGTGTCTGACATAGAGTTTTTAATTGAGGCTATGCAGTGTTTACACTGAGCCTAATGCAAACCCCATGTTTTTTTTTCAGCATTCCCTCACATGAAATATTCACAATATATCATCTATCATTTTAAATATAAATTTCCCCCGAAATTGCATCCTCTCATATCCAGTATCTTTGGAAACTGTTGCATCTCCACCAGATGTTTTTTTAATATAATGTTCCGTGGGTTTTGCGAGTTTGTATTGATTGGTCCGTCTTCAGGGGCCTGTATCACGAAGCTGGTTATCGACTGGATCCGTAAACTCGGGGTTTACCTATCTGGCTGCAAGTGTGTTCGAGTGGCAGTGTTATTGTAGTAATGAAATGAAGTGCTCAGTATGAAATGATACGAAATGATAATACCTGCAGGAAAAATCGGCTACAGCGGGAGCACACAGCGATGTTCAACAAGGTGAAATGCAGTAAATATAATCACACAACTATGATAGAGTGAGAATCTATAGAAACAATAGATATAATATCAGAATATTAAAGCCAAGACTATAAATAAGTGCAGTAATCATTATGTATGACTTTAGTGAGTATCATTTGCTTTTTTGACCAGTGATGAATAAACTATTCAGAATATGTGATTAAAAAAAAAAAAAAAAAAAAAGTTAAAAAATATAAAACTTTCATTGCAGTGCATTCGGAATAATGGGAGCCAATTATCAGTGTGCAGATTATTTTTTTCAAACAATGGACGATAGAGGGTTTGGTTTTTATTTTTCAGTTGTCATCACAAAGTCGGCTGATATAATTCTGAGCCTTGACAGAAGAGCGTAAAAGCATCAGCACTTATGCAGTTTGTTTTTTTTTTGTGGTAAACTCTTATATTTTGTAACTTTGTATTCAGTATCTTATCTACTCATTCTGACTTTTATTTAATTTACCTCTCAAAGGAGACCAGGGTTATGCTGCAGGCCTCCGGTCATTGAAGGGTTAAGGCACGTGATCCAAAATTTTAATATTCACGTCAGCCGCACCTTTTCTTCTCTCAAATTGACTTTGCTCTCACTGTATCTGTTTCTTGGCGCTGCTGGACCTTGCAGTCGTTTTTTTATTTTTATTTTTTTTTGCACTTTGCGGTTACAGCTGTCAGTACCAGTGAAGCCCCGCCCTGCTGTGAAATTGTGTTCCTACTTTAAGCAAACCTCATGTTTAGGTGTCGCGACACCCTGATGCCTTTGATGACGACGCTCATGTCAGGCAGACACGTGCAAACCCAATCAGCAGCCGTGTTTTTTGGGGGGGGGGTGTTAGGTGATCACACGTTGAATGTATTTTGGGTTGTGTCGGTGTAACAGCTTGCACTTGCAGGGCACTAGAATGGCCCAGACGATGGGATCCCGGCAGTAGAGAGGAGTGGGAGTAGCCCGTCACCCATGTTAGATCTTTGTGTTGTGGAGGCGAGCGGGAGATTTTTTTAATTTATTTTTTTATTTTTTTATCTTTCATGCTTTGTTCTGCCTCTATCTTGCACCCTGCCTCTGACCTTCTACTCTGGATTTTTTTTTTCTCCTTGTCTCCCAATCTCCTCAAATTTATGTTATCTCTCCCCGGCTCCTGCGCTCTCTCTGCGTCTTGCCTTATCACCTATCTTTTTTCTGCATAACCTGCTCCAGCCTCTGCTGCTGCCCCCCCCCCCCCCCGTGCCTCCTCTCCACCCTCCTTTATTTATTTATCTATCTATCTACGACTCCTCTCTATCTCATTTTTCTCACCTCCCTCTCCTGCAAAACCTGCTGCTTACCCCTCTCCCTCCCTTCCTTCTCCCCTCATCCCTCTCCTCCCACCTACTCTCCTTTCCTTTCCGTCCCTCTCCTCTCTTTATCTTCTCCCATCCTTCCCATCTCTTATCTTCTCTTTTTCTACTCATCTCACCTTCGCTTCTTTTTCTCTGTTCACCCTTCTCCTCTCTTCTCCTCTTCTTCCTCTCCCCTCTTCATTTTCAGATCTCACTCCTCTCATCTCTTCCTCTTTCTGTCACATTTAATCTCACCTGTCTCTCCTCCCTTCTCCTCTTTGTCTCCTCTTACCCTTCTAACCCCACCATTTTCCTTTGTCCTGCACACTTTCTTTTTCTTTTCTTCTCCTCTCCTCTCCTCTTGGCTCCCCTCTATGGATGTATTGGATGCAGCTGAGTAAGAAATGCAGGAATGTGGTTTAATAAAATCAGTATATACCATCTGTGTTTTGCTTTTTCTGGGTTTCTAGTAGTTTAATAAAGGCAAAGGGCTTAATTTCCACTGGAGAGACTTTTAAAAATCCCATTTCTGTCCTCCTCACTTTTATACTTTTGGGCTGATTTTTATTTTTTTCTAACTAAAATCCTGCTAAACTCTTACTCTCTATCTTCCATAGTCCAAATGAGAAAAGGGAGGAACTGTTAAAGTTGATTTTTAAATTTTTTTTTTATCCGAGTCGACTTCAAAAATCACACTGTGCTGAGGGCAATAACCTTAGTGAGCTGCGAGTGGCGCATGGGTTTTGGACTTTTTTTTGCCCTGAGTTTCACCTCTCAGGATTCTTACAGGCTGCCCTGCCTTATTGGTGGAATCTGTCAAGAATGTTAGCAGTCTAAAAGGAATACCAGCAGACACTATTCAGAGCTACGATATAGTTGTAAGCGGCTGTAAGGTTGTTTTAAAAATATTTATTAATGACCTAGGAAGACATATTTTATATTAGAACAAATCTGATTTACTATATCGTCATTCATTATCTGTTTAAACACCAGTTTACAGTTATGGCTGCCCACAGGAGGCGCATTACTTTTACATTACATTGATATACACACACACACACACACATATATATATATATATATATATACATATATATATGCATATGTATATGCTAATCACTATTCTACACTTGGTTATAAACACTGTAATAAATATTTATATGCTGCTTACAGGTGCCAAATAAGGGGACTTAAACTAAAGTGTGACCTGATATTTTTATTTAGGGATAAAGTTGGAGAGGTGATATGTACATTTAATTTTTCCTGTCCTCTCCCCTCCTCTGCCCCAGTTCCGCCTGTGGCTCCTCGGCCTGGGCTTCAGCCTGGCGTACGGCAGCATGTTCACCAAGATCTGGTGGGTCCACACCCTCTTCACAAAGAAGGAAGAGAAGAAGGAGAAGAAGAAGGTAAGGAGGACGAGAGGGAGGGAGGGAGAGAGGTTTTGGGGAGGGATAAGCCTCTCAGCGGTTCTCAGGAGGGTAGAGAAAGGATGGGAGAGGGAGGCCAGGCCATGCAGCATGTGTGGCGCTGGCTGATAAAAAAAAAAAAAAAAGTTTGAAACTTCGCAGGCTTCCTAGTATCATAAGCTTATAAGAGGCCAGCTCGGCATCATTCACTATGGCGGGGTTGTAGCGAGAGTGCAGGGATGAAGGTTTTGGACACACAACGACACGGATACTGTACATAGCACATGCACACGCAGAGCACATGTACCTACACACATGCACACACACAAGCAAAGGCAGATTTTGGGTACACACACAACCGGTGCTCCTGATGCCAGCGTCATCAGCTTTATTTGCATGCTTGTGTGTTGGTGTGTATGTGCCCATGTGTGCGTGGGTGTGTGTGTGTGCACCTCCTCCTCTTGAAGATAGTGTATCCTGAAGCCAGCAAGATACTGCCAGTCTGCGATGTGTTTTGGGAATTTCTAAGACCTAATCAGAAGAATAAGAGATTAAGCCATTTATGGAATATTTATGAATATGGATGAGTATTAAAGTTCTATGCAGAAATCCAACCTTCGGGGGGTTTATTATTTGAGCCAAAGCACAACGAATCGGGTTGACTTTCAACTCTCTTCATGTCCACAGAAGGGCAATTTGCCAGAGAGCTATGCGTGAGTACTTAAAGTAACTTTCACAAATCGAGAGGAGAATGAGCGCTTTTCAAAATCATTTTTCATGCAACTCAAGTGAAGAGGCGCCCAGGACTGTGTAATGTGTTTTCGTCTTTATTTCATTTTTCAGCCTCAGTCATTGTGTGCCTGAATAGCTGTTACTATGTTGGAGGTGCTGGGAATAAGCCAGCGTGGTCGAGTGGAGGAAAAAAAAAGAAAAGAAAAAAAGATGTGTGGGAAAAGACCGAAGGACAGCGAAGTGTGAGAGCTCATTTCTGCTGCTTGTTTTCGGTTACGGCCACATTGCTTCCATTACGGCTAAGTTAAGAATAATGGAGTCGATATCGGTCGCTTTGGAAAACGACCACACAATGGCAGCGTCATCTCAGTGTGTATAAGTGATGATTTCAGGTGGCAGAGTAAATATAGCTACTGCAGCTCTGTGTGGCTCCCTTGTAAGACACACACACACACACACACACACACACACACACATATGCACCACTAACTCCTGCTGCTCCTAAATATACTTGGACAACACACACACTTGTACACACACACTCGGGTGAGACACATTCAGAAAGACAATTCGTGCCCAGTCATCCAGAAATCACAAGGACGCCTGTCGTATTATTTGTCCGGGTTGTTTGTCTTTGTTTGTGGACTGGCTCGTGATGCCCTTGGATAGTGATGACTGTTGTGTACGTGTGTTTCTGCGCGTGTGTGTGCGCGTGTTTTTTTGTGTGTGTGTGTGTGTGTGTGTGTGTGTGTGTGTGTGTGTGTGTGTGTCCTTTGCTCAATCTCACACAGCAACACTTGGAGCCATGGAAACTCTACGCAACAGTTGGAGTGCTGCTGGCTATCGACTTCCTGTCACTCATGATTTGGCAGATTGTGGATCCTCTGCACATTACGGTCGAGGTAGAGTACGAGAGACAGATGAGATAATTTGTGTGTCATCACCCATTTGCACAGAACCGTGCAGCCGCTGTCATCAGTCAATAATGCAGTAATGAGACACTGAACCTCGTTTGTAGAAATGTTCTTTCATTTTGATTCATCTTGCACTTAAAGACCACGATCTAAAAACGAGGATAAATATCATGTCATTTCACAAAGCACAGACGAAAAGCAGTGCAATAACAGTGACTTTTATGGCTTGAATAATTATATTTACTTGTGTTTGATAATGTTTGATTGAACTATAAGAACTGTTTAAGTGCCCCTGAGGGTTTTATATAATAAACAAACTTTTGATTAATTAAACACTCATCAAACTGTTGAACAGACATGTTAAATGAATTTTGCCTCATAAAACATTTATCTTTTAAAGGTCCCTTGAAATTGTATGTTTAACTTCATTAAACCTGCATTAATCAATATCCTCAGGATTAATATTCACTCCAAAGACTCACTTGCTCCTTTTTGGCACTCACGATGCAGAAAACACAGAATTATCAACCAAATCTGCCGAATTGAGGTGTATTTTTGATAAATTTTAGCCTCTTCTAGCTCATGATTTTCCTTGCTGCAGATGTATACTTATCTGAGCTCCTTTCATCAGTCTTGATTTGGAGTCATTTGCGAAAACAGACCTAAGCAAGCTCCCATAGACCCACTACCTGCCCGGCACCAAATGACAGCTAGACAAAATTAGCACCTAGCTGGTGAAGTTGAGCATTTAGCAGCTAAAAGCCGAAGAACCTGGTGGAGAACAAAACAGGACCAAAAAGAGGCTGAATTTTGGCTGAATATTTGTCAAGTGATTTAGAAAAACTCCAAATAACTGCTTATGTGGCTCAGCCTCCTATGGAAGTAAAAGAGAGCTACATGTTTGCTTTATCTGTCTGCTTGTTTTCTGCGCTGTAATGGCCTAAATCTGATTTATGAACCTTTAATACGATATAATTTCTGTCCTAATCACAGGCCTTTATGGGAGACATTTTGACGTGTCACAGTAGGAAAAATTTGTGTGTATATAACAAAATCAATGAATTCCTTTTGGCAGCTTTGGTTTCAGGCTGCTGTTACTGTGTCTGCTGGCTCCCTGTCGCGTCGTCATGACTTACTGGCACACTTGAACAGAGCCGAGCTATTGTTAATGTTTTTAGTGAAGCCTATTACTAACAGGGCTCCTTCTGAACCGTAAACCAAATGAAATATCAGTTGAGGTGAGCTTGGCTGATTGTATCCGAGGGTAAGGATTTCATAAAAGTTTGTGGCGAATTCCTCGGTGGGAGTTTTTGTTTTGCCTAAAGATTAAATATTAACAGTTTTTCAGAGGGAGACTTATTTTCCTCGCAGTTTTCAATTCACGGGGGCCTTCAATGATTTGAACAGTTGGGCTGTGCCTGAAATCACTCCCTCATTCACTGGGAACATTTATATCAGATACTCAGTAGCTAAGTCACTAGAGAGCAATGAAATGGGGAACTAATGAATTGTCGTCATTTGGAACCACCACTGACAGCCACAGTGTTTTAACAACTGTAATTTTTGCATGACTCACATTGTACTGTGACACTGTCAGCATTACATAGTGTACATGTCATGGAAACTACTTTTTGTCCCATTGTGCGAATTTTCGGGGAGGCTACATAGCAGCATAAACTTACCATCAAGTTTTCAGATGCTTAAACAAAATGGTGGATAATAAATATAGCGCATTATATAGTAAAAAAAAAAAGGAGTGATTTCACCCACATTGTCACAATGTTGCCTTTCACAGTATCCTACCGCCAACAACTGATGATAAGCATTAAAGCGCAGACATGACGTGTCACGCCATCGCTCACGGTAGCCGTTTGTAACAGAGAGGGCACAGGAACCCATTCATCAAAACGTACCACATCACCACCAGGGGTCAAAAGCTCCCCAGGGTTCTCTTTTAATATATAGAACCGTTCCACAACCAAGGTGAAACATCTTATTGCTGCAATATTTTATTCACTCAAGAGCAACTTACTCATTCAGCCTCTGTGGGAAGTAGAGCTAGATGTCGTTATCAGCCCAAATCTGCATAGCACTGGCTTCATCTACAGTCAAACCTTATATAGAAATTTTAAACAGCCATATTTCATATTTATCGGATATCTGATACTCTATTAATTCAGTCATTTATATCTGTCTTGCGGCAAGGACCTATTTACCCGAGGGGAATCGACAGTGCAGTTACTGGGGCTTATGCTTACTGTGCATCTTTGCCTACTCCTCCAATGTGCTGCTGCCTCATCGTTTCTCATTATCTTCCACTCTCTCTCTCTCTCCTTCCCCTCTTTCTCTCTTTCTCCTTATCCTTCCTTCCCTCTCCCCTCTGCCTCTGTCTGCCATGTGAGTAGAAGTTCACTAAGGAGGCCCCCAAAGAAGATTTGGATGTCCTGATTCAGCCCTTGTTGGAGCACTGCAGCTCAGAGAAGATGAACACATGGCTTGGTATCTGTCTTCCCTTCTTTTTCTTTTCTTTTACCCTTTCATTTCTGCATTTTTCCCTTTATCTGTCTTTTCCTTGCTCAGGTTTTAAATATATTTGTCACACACAGACGAATGTAGACACATATGCGTACACAGTCACACAAACGTCATCACCATTCACTCTGAATTAAACAGCCCCCCCCCCCGCCTCCATCAGCCCTCACCGCCCCCTTACGTTTGATTCCTCCTTTTTTTCCTCTGCTCTTGCTTTTTACCCTCTTTGCTTCTCTTTTTGTCGGCCCACGCAGTCCCCCCTCTCCATCGCTCTCGCTGTCTGTCTCTATGCTGTCTTTTTCTTAGCGTGGCAGCTCTTATGAAAGTATAATGGTGCTGAAATTCAAATAATGTGGGTCACAAACTGGGCCATTGCCCCGTAGCATTTCCTTTCTCGGAGAAGAAAAGATGTTGCATTAATATCGGGCAGTGTAAAGAAACAATGGACAGTCTGAAGAAGTGTCGAATTTACTCGGTCACGCAGTTTCTCTTTTCTTACCTCCCTTATCTCAATTTCACTGTTACCCCCCCCCCCCCAGGTGTACATTTTTGGTTTTCTGCCTCTGCACAACCCATTTGTACTCAATTAATCCTCAATCTTACTACTGCCTACACTAAAAGCGAGCAATGGCCATTTTAAGCCACATAAAGGAAGAAAGTGATTTAGCATGTAGCATTACATTTTCAATAAGTTGACAATCTGGCTGTACGTACGTAGCTTACTGGGCTAAATCCTAACGTCGTATGCAATCCTGCTCACAAATGACAATGCTAACATGCTGATGTTGAGCAAGGATCATGTTCAGGGTGTTAGTGTGTTAAAATTCGCCACTTAGCACTAAACACAATGCAGCTGAGGTTAGTGTTGCAGGTATTCGGTCATAAACCAAAGTAACGGACACATTAAGATTTTGACCTAATGAAGGTACAGCATGAAATGTTATGGATTTACAAAAGTTTATTATAATGAATTCTGAGGGGGACATGAATGTTGGTACCGAAACTTCATGGCAATACATTCAGTAGTTGTCAAGACACTTCAAATCTAAATATCATTGTCATTGTCTGGGAGCCATGGATGTCTGTACAAAAATTCCATGAACACAACACACCCAAAATTTAGTGAGATCCAAGTAATGGACCTAACACACCATGACACTAACATGGCTAAAAAAAAAGATATGGTCAAAATTGATGCAGCAAAGGCCGAGTTATCCTGTTTTGAAGCACACCAAAGTGATTTTTTCTGGTTAGAGAGACACATGTTGTGCTTTGCTTTGTACTTTTGATATATGCCGTCTTCAGTACAGTTCAGTGGGTATAAACAAGATTCTAAAGAAGCCTCTTCTTTTATGTATCATGTCACTGAGACTCCATCTGTCTCCGCATCCTGCAACGTGCACAACATATTCTTTGTTGCATCACGAAACCAAAAGACTACTGGCTAACATCTTGGTCCAAAATACTGCTATATAACTTAATAAAATAATAATTTGTGTGTGGGCATGCAACACATGAAGCCTGGCACACATGTAACTTGACCACAGTACAAAAGAATTCCATCAGAGTGTAAATTCTGCATGTCCTAACTGGTGTTTGCTCAAGTTAAGCAGATCCAGTGACCGAACAGAGTAGCTCTACTGTTTAACTCTAATTATGCGTCACCTAGCTAAGATCTTACTGTACCTGCAGCACTACAATCACAGTATGTGGTTTATGTTCATGAGGACAGTTGGGGGCCGAAGGTTCTGTTGGTTTTGGGGTCCACATTTTTAAAAGGAAAGCTAAAATTTGGCACCGAAAGATGAAGCATTGATCTTGAACCCTGTGAAGGTCAGGATGTAATTGAACATATGTGTATTTATAGTTTAGTTACATTATTGGTCATTTAATTTTGTCCTCCGAAATGGTGAACATTTGGTTCCATTTGTCTCATATATAGTATAGGTACATACATATGTACATACATATACTTGCTCTGTTTCTTTGATTGCAGCTTCCATTGCATTAGATGCATCAAAATGGCTGCTCGCTGACTCAGTCGCTCGCTCACTGGCTCTTTCACCTGCATTCTCTCGCCGTTTTTTCTCCCCTCCCCTAGGTGTGGTTTATGGCTACAAGGGTCTGCTGCTGCTGCTGGGAATCTTTCTGGCTTATGAGACCAAGTCCGTCTCCACGGAGAAGATCAACGACCACCGGGCCGTGGGGATGGCTATTTACAACGTCGCTGTGAGTCCAAATAAGGAAACGACACGCCAAGTCTAAACTCCTGTTTCTCGGTGCTCCCTGTTCCTTTTTGTGCTGTATTTCTTCCCCCGAAGCCTGTAGAAGTAAGACAGATTTTTATCACCCAATAGCGCAAAATGGCCGCCGTATATCCATGCGGGGTTAATCAATGCCAGTGCCCCCATTATTACTTTGTCTGGTGCTTAGATTTCTGGCCTCCTGAAGATGTTACCCTGCTTCTTTTTAGAACGAATAACAGGCAACTGACCAGAATTTCGAGACATTTTCAGCTGCAGAGGCTTAAAAGCCTCGTTCTCAAGGGGCAAACGGTTGCAGTTCCTGCAAGCCATTTATAAAAGTTAATGGAGTTCATAGATAACTTAATGGTTCTTTAATGCCTCTGTTGTGTATTTTTGATATTTGAGTAGATAACTGCCTAAAGGTTGTACGGCATTCACTGTTTTGCAGATCTTTAAAAATCCTATAAGAAGTCAATTATGGGCAGAGCAGAATAGATTCGACAGCGTTCCCTCTCAAAATAACCTCTGGAACATGCTGTACATTTAAGATTGATGATCTAGTATAAAATACTGAAAAGTACATGCTGGTATAATAACTATTTGGAGCAACACAACACAGAAACAGGCTTATGTATGAAATATTCAAGCTTATTCCACGAGTACATCTTGAGATTTTATTCTCTGAACGGCAGCTCTCTGGATGCATTTATGTCCGAATCATAATATTGCTAGCGCGAAAACTGCCATCTTATATGAATCATATATTTTGATGCTTATGGCGCCTGTGGTGCTGTGATAGTAACTCATATCTCAGCTCTCCTTTTGTAAAATGAAAACCTGTTCTCTGTGGGACTGGCTGGTGAAATAAATGTTAACTAACACCCCCCTCCAAAAAAATAAACAAACCCTGAAATGGTGCATCAGAACTTTTTTTTTTTTTTTTTTAAATCTCACTGGAATCTCATGCAACTCAAGCTTCCTTTTAGCTGTGTGGCTGAGTGCTCTGTCCCTCAGCTTTGGTGCAGGGAAAAAAATACTGCGAGAAATCCGTGCACAGTCGGGGGTTATGCATTATCTTCGTGTGCGGATGGCAAAGATTGCATACACAGAGCTTTGTATGGAGCTATTACCTCGCCCTATGGCAGGAGGAGGTTTAAAAATGTACCCATTTGGGTGCTCAAGTACAGTGGTAAACACAGCCATCAGTCATAAACATTTTTCACTGGCTGTTAATAGCAAGTGAATCATCTTAGAACGGAGGCACCTTGGATGCACTTTACACCGAAATAGCTGCCATTATGTTCACTTCAGCCACTCTAGACAAATACTCGCTGACACTCTTGACACTGGGCACCTTTGAAATTGATGTAAAATGCCTGGGAAAAAAGTGGTTTCTGTCACTTCTACTGCCAGAGGAAGTTTTTTTTTTCTGCTTTGATCAAAAGCAGGCAAACTTGTTGTTTTTTTTTTTTTCCTCTCTCGGTTTTTAACCGCCCTTTTACAGAATTCCCTGTCCTTGTTTGGATTCCCGTCAATAAATAAAAGAGGGGAGCATCCTAATGAGCGTCCAAATGCCTATCAACTTATACTTTGTGGATAAGTAACTAATAAACCGATTGATCTCGCCTCTTCGGTCATGGAGGGGGGTTTCGCCATTGATCTATCATTCATAGTCATTTGTGACAGCCTTAAACGCAGCTTGCTTGCTCATTTCATCACATGGTTCCATAGTGCCAGGCAAGTCTAATGGTATGACATACACATTCCAGTTTTATGCTGATGTCAATAGTTAATGGTGTCTGTAGAGGGACCCTTCTCCTCTTTGCTAAGCCGCGAGCTTCAGGCCCCGGCGAGATGACAACGCGTCGATCGTCGGCGCGCTGTTGCCACTTCAGTCATGACTTTTTAATGCTGTTTTCACATGGGAGCCCTCCCCTGAATGATAAACAGATGCCTAATGCTTTTATGGATGTGATTTTCCTCCCCTCTCGTTCTCTCAACTCCACTGTATTCTCCGCCTCCCCTCCTCGTAACACTGCTATGTCTCCTTCTTCCTCTTTACTTAAACCGCGCTCTTACTTTTTCCATGCTCCTTTGTTCACACACCTCTCTCCCTCACACTCTCCTTCTCTCTCTCTCTCTCTCTCTCTCCCTCCCTCCCTCTATTTCTTTCTGTTTATCTCTCTCTCTCTTTCTCTTCCTGCAGGTTCTGTGCCTGATCACGGCTCCGGTGACTATGATCCTGTCTTCGCAGCAGGACGCCTCCTTTGCCTTTGCCTCCCTTGCAATAGTCTTCTCTGCCTACATCACTCTGGTGGTGCTTTTTGTACCCAAGGTGCTCTGACTCATGGCTGATACTTTTAGGAACTGCTGCACACACAGAAAATTACACTCTAAAGGTCAAACATGCCAGTCTTGGTGTCTTTTGGAAGGTAGTCCACTCTTTTCTGCTTGGTGCATACAAATGACCAATGTCTGGGCGTTCAGACTGTCTTTGGACTGGCGGCCCAGCCATTTCAAATCCAGCTAAACACACTTTGACGTCCAGCGCAGGGAAACACTGGACTGTAACATTATAAAAAGAAGGCTACTTATTGGTGAAATTTAAAAAAAACATTTTAAAGATCTGATCATGTGAAGTAATTGTTAAGTTTCATATACGTAGAGACGCCTTCACATTCATAGCTGCCGTAAACGTTTAGTGTTGGGAAGGAAAATTCTCTGGCACAAACAAAGTGAAATATTCTACATGCCTGGCAGCAGCTGCAATGATTTGTTATGAATAAATAGAAGAGAAGCCCGGCAGTGGGTAGTCTGAGCACTGCTGCAGACCACTGTGCAGACAGCGTAAAGAGTGCCACCTACAGAAATTCAAACTTCATTAACTGAAAATCCAGGGGAAAAAAAAAAACACATCACAATATGCATTACCGCTGTTTGATTGTCAGGCTATTTCTGGGAGCTCAGTGCAGAGGCAGCAGAGCAGCGGGTGCCGAGCGCCAAAGATGTCACCAAAATAAGGGGGGCGAAAAAAATTACAAGTGACAACAATTTAGATTAACTCCAGCGATGAAAACCTTTCTGAGCCCCGCAGACAGGCGTGAGAGATTTGGCTTAAAGGGCTGCAAAATATCAAAAATGTGCTCTCATTAGGTGTCCTCAACAGATGCATTATTCATCATGCGCAGTGCTCTCACTCCGGGCTGATTTTATATTTAATATTGACTTCCCTCTCCTGTGGCGGTCCAGATGCGGCGCCTCATCACCCGCGGCGAGTGGCAGTCGGAGCAGCAGGACACCCTGAAGACGGGCTCGTCCACCAACAACAATGATGAGGAGAAGTCCAGGCAGCTCGAGCGAGAGAACAGGGAGCTGCAGAAGATCATCCAGGAGGTGAACACATCACACAATACATACACATATACATACATGTTATTACTGTCGTTTAATATACTCACCCAAATGTACTGTGAAATGCAATGTTATCACTTCTCTTTTTGCAATTTTGGCTTTATTTCTCACATGTTGGTCCTGGTTGATTTGCTTTAAAAGTGTAACTAGCAGTTATCATAAAAAGGCTTGAAAAGTGCCATTACCAATATTTCAGAACCCATGGCGACGCCTTCATTTTGCATGTTTTGTCAGACCCGTAGTCCTGTTGTAAAGGTATTCACTGTTGTATATGACAGGAAGCAAAAAAAAACCCCACTTTGACTCATCAAAATGACTCACGTAAGTAGATGATGAATTGTTGAGGCTGACCCGTTGATTAATCAACTACATGTATCATTGCTTACATGGTTGTTTTTCACACAGACATTTATGGAAATGCTTATGAAGTATCCTTCTTTTGTTCAGTGTTTTTTTGTTTCGGGGTTTTTTCCAATTGTTGCTCCTTTTGTTTAAGATTTATAAGCACCATTTAAACATTTAATAAACGATTTATAACAAACAATACTTAAGTTTGTTAGTAGTTAGTTAGTTAAAAAAAGCAGATACAATTTTTATTTTACCATTTTTCTCAATTATTTTGATATGTAACTGTGTTTTCCTATGTTGTTGTTCATTATCTGTTTAGAGAGCAGCCTCCACTTATGGGTGTCGACGGGAGGAGTGACAAATACATTAATAAAAGCTAGTATCTGCTGTAGTTGTACTATATTATAGTGTGTTATAAACTGTTTATTAAATTCTTATATGCTCCTCATAAATGTTAAATAGGGGGAGGTAAAGGACAGTGTTACAGCTATTTTTTCCCCATTATCTATACGGTATTATCAAAGTTCCTGTAGCCATAAATACAAGCCAAATACCTATAAACGCAACAGTAACACGGGCTTCACACAGAGGATATGCAAAATACTACCTTCACCTTTTTTTTTATATCATGTAACTTAAATAAAGATCTAATATTCAAGAGAGATCTGACTGCATTTGTGAAGTCTTACAATACAACCAGATTTATGATTTATTTTTTGAAAACTGCGGAAAAGAGAAAGATATTTTTAAACAAATACATAACTGATACACTTATGTATGATGTCAATGAATAGTCTATCACTCAGTTAAAACACGGAGATTTAATATCTGATTCCTGCTTATAAATGATACATTTCAAGAACGGAGTTACTCTTATGTTTATTGAACACCTTCCTCTCGTGGTTCTTAGAAAGAAGAGAGGGTATCGGCCCTTCGCAACCAGCTGGCCGAGCGGCAGGCGCTACGCAACCGCCGCCGGCCCTCCACAGGCCAGAACCAGAACCACAACGCCCCGCCGCCCGCGTCCCAGCCGGATCCCAAGTCCCTGCTTCCCCCGCCGGGCTACCCCAACCCCGCCACGGACAATCACTCCCTGCCGCCCTCTTTCTCCAACTCCTCCAACCTCTACCCAGCAGACAGCAAGATGAGCCGCAACCACTGTCACAACAGCCAGATCCCACTGCTGTATAAATAGACGAGGCGCGGCGGCAGTTGGGGGGGGTTGGGGGGTTTTGGGGCTGGGTGGTGGGGCGGGAGGAGGTGGTGGCGGCAGCGGCGGCGGCGGCGGCAGCAGTCACACAGTGCACGTGGGGGGACACAAAACACAAGGAGACACTGTGACTTTCACTAGTTGGGGGCGGTGAGCACAGCGGTGTAGTGACACTGTTTTAAAACACAGGAGCGCTTTACACTTGGCAGCTTCGGGGTGGGATGGGGGTGGGGGGTCAGGGGGAGTCACACAGGTAACACCCATCCTCACAGTTTTGATCTCACTGTGTTCAGCCCAAGCAACAATGGCACGTGTGACTGGTCGACGCGGCGACGAGCACGTCCCATAACTGGCAGCACACAAGGTCCTTATTTCAAAGGTCAAGCGAATGGATAGATCCCTCCATCATTCCCCTCCCTCATTCGTTTCCTCGTTCTGTTGTGGAGACGCCACGTCGGGGATCTCAAAACGTTTGTGTTCGTGTCTTTGCTATATCGTCTCCACCTTTCGTCTTTCAAGTTTGTTAACTAGACAAGAACATGCGATAGTGGTTTATATTGTTCTGTAATATATGATCTGTTTTGTCATGGAGTTGTCGTTCGATTGTTTGTTTTGCTCCTCCGGAAGATTGAGAAGAACTGGAATTTACAAAGGGACAGAGCAATGTACAGTTTTTTTTTTTGTTTGTTTGTTTTTTTGTTTGTTTGTTTTTTTTCCCAATGTATCCTCCAAAGAGCGGCTGAGCTCGACTGCGTGGAATATTGGGCTAACTGAAAAGCGATAATGTGCATTATCAAATAGCCATAATTTAGAAGGGCCAAGGAACTTGGCAAGTGTGGATGTTTTTTTTTGTCAGGACTGCGTATTCAAGTACAGCGTTGCATCTGAAAAACCCAGTCCTTTGCTGATGTATGAATATTAGACCCATTTTAAAGGAGAAAATGATCAAAGCTTGCCGACGTATAAGGACAATTGTGATAGTTTTGCCATTTTAAAATGTTTTACAATGTATTTTTTGAGATTTGTGTTGTAAGTCTTTAGCAGTAAAGTGCAGTAGTAGCCATCAAATAATTCCTGCATCCTGCAGCTAAAGCATCATGCAGCTATCGGCCGCAGCTGCAGCCACAGCCTCTGCAGCTCAATGTTATATTCTGCGGGTAAGAACCAGGAGAGAACTTAGAAAACCAAAACCACAAAACTCCAAATTCCAGCTTGCCAGAAGAATAGTTTGTATTTTCTGCCTCCCAAAATTTAAAAGCCAGTTTATATTTCTACAGCGCGGTGGGATGTGGGGCTTCTAAGATGGCTATTTCTGTAGATATTCAAAGAAAGCACAGTTTTTATACATGTGAAATCTGTTACATGTCCATATTGTGAACCTTTTTATTTTAAAAAGGATGTTTTTTTTTTTTTTTAAAAGTATCATCCCATAACAGACAATCTGGATGGATGCTCATTATTATTTTTTTTCTCATTTTGCCTTTGAATAACTGTAAATTTATCAAAGAAGGATATAAGTAATGTGACATAACATATTTATTCAGCAGTTAATCTGGATGTACTATTTCATTCATGAGCTATTTCCAGATTTTATAAAGCTATGATACCTTAACAGCTTTATTAGCAGGTAAAACAATACTTTGTCAAGTATTTTATCATATGTATATATATATATATATATATATATATATATATATATATATATATACACATATACACACACACACACACACACACACACACACTTCAGTGTGCACTTTAAACTGAACAAACTATGGTTACTCCACTTCATTTTGCTGTAATTCTAAGACATTTTAGCTCAGGGTATGGAGAAGGACAGTTATAAATGAATGAAATAGGCCATATTTATTAACTGTGCAGTTCATTGATCAGATAGTGTAACATATGAATGCAGAAATAATTTAGGAAATGTTCTATTATCTTGCACATATATGACATTATACATGAATTTGGGAATATTTGTATTCACAATATCTAAGATCTTAAATGTTAATATATTTCAGAGTATGTGTATGCAAATATATGGCTACCATAAATAAAATTATTTGTTTTTCACATGACATTTTTGTGTGCCGTGTCACCTTTTCCATGGGTGAAAATGTAGAATGGCAGCAAACCGAAAGAGAAATTATTTGAAAGTTAGAAATATTTTCATCAGCTCTTTTGCAGCTCAGCAAGAACCTTTTTGTAAATTAAACCCACAATTTTTTAGTTAATTTTTCAGCGTTTTATCTTTTTTTTTTTTCTTTTTAGAAACACTAACCTGTTTGTCAACCACAGCTCCCTAATTTTAAAACAAAGCGTCTTGGTATCCTGTGGATGACACAGCCCAGCCTATTCGCGTCGTCCACTAGGTGTCACCAGGTATTTGTTGTTTTTCTGACTCCTGGTGACTTTTATGCAATTAACTCTTGTCAAGTTGAGCGTGTTTTGTCATCAAAACCTGATCGCTTTCACCAGGTCGACCCCAAGGGAGTCATGGAACAAATTAACCCCGAAGAGGAGATCATTAGACAAGAGGAGGAAGTGGTTTTTCAACACAACATCCTCCTCCAAAGGCCAGTGGGAAGCTCAGTGTCGAGACAATGAGTGGATGTTTGCAGATAAAATGAAACAAAGGTAAAACACATTGCTCCCAAGTACATCCAATATTTGTATCAAGTGTGTTTTTAGAAAGTGACAATGTGACAAATCTAGCTGTGCTGTAGTCCCATGACCCCATAACACACACACACACACACACACTGTAGGCAGTGCATGCTTGACTGAAGATGAAGTATGTGGTAATAGTAGGTGGGAAAGTAATTGATGTTATGGAGGAGGGGGGGAAGTTGTAGTGTGTGTTTGTGATGTTGAGAGACCTGGGGGTTTGGCGAGTGTGTGACTGTATTTGTGAGTGTGTGTGTGTGTGTGTGTGGGGGGGATGCAGTGGAGGAGGGGTGTGGGCGGGGGGGGGGGTTGTCAGCGGGGAAAACCCGCTCTGGGCTGAGGCTTCTGTGGGCTTCCACCTGACACAGCACTTTATGAGACTTGAAAAAAAAAAAAAAGTAGGAAATTCCCCTTGTCTGATCTAACAAAGGAAGTATTTGCTGCCTGTGGAGGAATTTCATAGCAGACTTTTGCCAAATAAGAGACCGAGGCCGGTGTTGTGTGTGTGTGTGTCTTTGTGTGTGTGTGTGTCTTTGTGTGTGCGAGTGTGTGAGAGACTGCCTCGGCTGGCTGGAGGTGTCTTCGGTACTTAAGCTATGAAATATTAAATTATTATTCATCCATTGTGGTGAAACAAAATCGTAATTTCATTTTTTTTTTTTTTGCTTTTTAATTATGTTTAAGTGTATAGAAAGTACATAAATATAATATTTAACACCTTATCCCAACATTTTTAAATATAAATAAATACAAATAAATACATACTGATTGAAAAAGTACAGGAAAATAGTTATGAACACAATCATCGAACCTTAACTCTGCAGTGAAGAGCTGTGTCATCATCTGCTAGAGCAGAGAAATTCTAGCCTACTACAATCTCAGGTCAGAATAAATAATGTACAAATAGTGCCTGGAATAGAAATTATGTTGTAAACTGTTACAGTTCATAGGATTTTTAAAAATCAGCTGGTGTATCTCCATTGAGATATAAAAATGTCTATATCACCATGAAGATGAATAGTAATAAAAATAAAACCAAAAAAAAAAAAAAAAAAAAGTAATAACGTCAATTAAGCCAATTCTCATGGCACTGTCTGGACCTTTGTGTCTTCACTATTAGTATCACAACTCAGGGTCATTTCAAAGTGCGAACACACCAAAGAAAGTTTTGCCGTCTTCGGTCTCCAGTTCCGCCAGCTGGTTGGTCTCCGTAGACAGTTCGTCTCCCTTATTCAGCTGGAAGACTGCACCCAGGTAAATGGTGTTGTACCAGCCCTGCCCGTCCCGGTAGCTCTCCTCCTGAGCAGCGGTCTGGCACGCCGACCTCACCGCGCTCATCAGGGACGACCTGCTGGAGCCCAGTGAGTCCGATTCCCGCCAGATCCGGTGGCTGAGGGGCATGGGGGCAGTCGCCGTCCCCTCCTTGCCGCTTTCGAAGCAGGACACCCTGAACGACGCCTGGCTGTAGACGAAGTACAGGCCCGTTTGCGGGATGACGATCTTGTTGCCCTCGAGCCGGAAGCCGCCCTGGGCGAACGCCTGGCCTACGCCGTTCCTCCACTCCAGCTTCGCAGGGACCTCGCTTTCGTCATCGTAGCTGCCTGGAAACGGGGGAAGGAGAAGTGAGGTTACAGCCCTGAAAACACCTGAGCTCCTCTCTCCAGGATTTTAAACGCAGGAGTGAACATTTAACAGCTATGTCATTAGGGAAGTATGATGAAAAGCAATGAATAACTTATGCATCAACTTCCTAATAGTGCTCCTGGCTAAGGTAGTTCTAAAAGGAAGCAACAGTTATCAGGCAAATGGAGGAAAGAGTCTCTTTTGAAAGCTGAGATGATGTGTGTGTTGTTTGCAGCCAAATCAAGGTGGGCTATGACTCACCCTCTAAGTGGATGGCTGCCTTGGCTGTGCTGCTGAGTCGCCTGAGCGCGGTATGGGGATCTGAGGGAAGCGAAGACAGATGTGAGCTCGTGTCAAGAAGAACACAAACGCTTGAACGTATCCCAAACAACCTTTTTGGGATTTCTCAAATGAGTAAATGCGCGTACAGTCACCTGCTTTCTCAGCAGAGTCCTCCTCGATTAGTGCTTCCGTTTGGCCTGGTTGTGTCTGTACAGCAGGAAATTAAAAAAAAAAAAAGAGAACTGATTAGAGACACAAACACAAGCATGTTCTTTCTCTCTTTCTATCTGGTCATTTTAAAAGAAGAAGAAGAAGAAGAAAAAAAGGTCTCCTCTCAAACTCAGAAACTGAGCTCGTCCTTACCGGCGTTTCTGGGCCGTTGGTTTGCCTGACGAACAGCAGGGCCGCTCCCGAACAAAGGGCCACAAGGAAGAGGGCCCCGAACACCTTCCACAACCAGCCCGCAGAGGACCCCTTCTCCACAAAAACCACCGTCCTCTCCTCCGGGCCCATCTCAACGTCTGCCGGTGTGGTCGTGTATTCCACCATAATGTGCACTGCTGTGACCTTAGAGGCTTCACTAGTCTCCTTTTACGGAGAATATATATTTGAAAAAATGTATTTACAAAAAGATAACACACACAAACACACACTTTGCTTGCTGCTGTGTCCTTGTCTTCAGGTGCTACCGGGGCTCCGTGTTGTTAGGTCCCTCTGTGTGTTGCTGCTGTTGTGAGAGTGAACTCTTGCCAGAAGCCTTGTAGTATTTATGCTGTGGCAGCTGCCTCAGCAGAAGGGAAACTCCAGTGATGTCACTTTAGAAAGCGGACACAGCAGCAGCAGCGGCGGCGGCGGCGGCGGCCCCAGCAAAAACCAACGGAGCGACCTGGGCCATGGAGAGAAAAAAAAGGAAAGAGAGAAGGAAAGAGAGAAGGAAAGAGAGAAAGAGAAGTCACAGAACTTTCAGTGTTTTACCAGAGAGTGAAACCCGGCTGGAGCCCTGGGTTGGTTTTTTATTTTTCTATGGTGGGAGGGTGGTTGTTCGCTCGGTTATGAAGAAATTACACGGAGTTTTCGCGCACGCACGCACGCACAAACGCACGCTGTCGCGCGCGCGCGCAAACACGCACGACCCCCGCACAGGGGCGTTCGCACGCACGCACGCACACACGCACGCAGTCACGCACAGCGAGGCAGGCGCGAGGTCGCAGGGCGCACACAAACCACACGTGCGGCTCACCGGCTGGCTCGAGCCACCGGGCGCTCGCGCCCCATCTTTACGCCATGGAGCGGAGCCGGCCGGCATCGTGCGGTCGAGGCCAGATGTTGAGAAGCCACAAAAATGTGAGGTCACAGAAATCATCAACCTGTTCGTCAGCTGTTCCCTTCAAGCTCCACTGCAGCCTGGCTCATACTTTGGAATTTCTTTCTGCCTTTTTTTTCCTCTCTCTCTCTCTCATTCTCTCTTTTTTCGGGGGGGGGAGGACTTTTTAAAAAAAAAAAATTCTTATAACAATGCGTTTCCCCTTTTAACACGTTTCATTAAGTCTCAAAAGAGAAAGCTGCACTGAGGGGAAAAAACTTGGCAGGGCCCGTCTTTCTGTTTCAGAACTGGGGGATGACGCAACTCGGTTCAATCCACTCGGCAAGCAGGTTTTAACACTTCTCCTTATTCACTGTAGTTTCTCCGTTTCCCCTTTTAAATTTCTCACCCATTTTAACTATTTATTTATTTTGGGTTGGAGACAATCTACCGTGGGCTTTTTATCACACATGCCTAAAATGTCCACTCAGTTCTATTTTCACGTGGTAGTGGGGTTTTTTGTCATTTTGTTTTTTTGTTTTGTTTTTTTTGTGTCATTTCTGAATGTGTTTCTCATATAGTTTCCCTTGCAAATGATTTCTCAAGTTTTTCTTTTCTTTTTTTGCCCCTGGGCACCTTGAGAGGGTGCAGAAACTTTTGGACAGGGAGGGGACAAATGCAGGGGACTCACACTTTTAAGCGTGACTCTTGGCAACACTAAACGGTACTATATAAATAATTGAACCATTTTTTTTCAGTATAATAAATAAAGGCCAAACATTTTGTGTCTCTTTGTCGTCATTTCGCTCCCCTTTCGGATCAATTGTTTGATTGGCAGAAATTTTCTCCTTCTTCTTTGTGGTAATTTTTTTCTGTTTGTGTCTTTTCTGATCCTTTTTCTTGTTTTTGGCCCTTTGCTGTCCTTGTGTTTTGTGGTAAATGTTCGAACTCTTTTTAGTAATTTTTCATTCCTGTGTGGTTGTTTTTTGTGTCTCCGCAGTCGTTTTTCGTCTTCTTGTCCTTTTGCGTGTTTGAGGTCATTTTTTATCTCCTTGTGGCTTTTATAGTCCTTTATGTACATTTTTTTGTCTCTTTGTTGTCGCGTTGTTCCTTTTTGTGCTCGTTGATGGTCTCTCAGAGGGCGTTTTTCACAGCTCGCTGATTGTTGAGTTGCTCCTAGTGGTTGCTTTCTCTTTTTGTGGTTATTTTCTTCGTCTCGATATGATCAGTTTTATTGTCTATGGTCATTTTTCATCCCTTTGTTTTTTCATTCCTCTTTGTTTTTTTTCACCTCTGTGGTAAATAATCTGACTGGTAATTTTTCATCTCTGTGTGGTCAGTGTTTTGTGTCTTTGGTAGATTTTTGTCCCTTTGTGATTTTTTGTTTTTGTCTCTTTGCGCTTTGTTTGTGTGTCATCTGGCTTTTTTTTGTATCCTTATGGTTGTTTTTCATCCCAACTCCGTGGTTGATCTGTGTGTCCTAAGGTTGATGGCTGTACAGTAAACCATTCATGATGCAAATAAGCCATTTATCCGCCATTCTCTGATTCTGGCGTGCATGGGGGTGTTGTTGGGGGGGGGGGGATTACACCCCTGTCCTTATTTGAGTGAATTGTGTATTTGTCTATCTTAGAAACCTGTTTGGGACCTGATACTGAATACATTACCATGTAAAAACCACGCATTTAAGTGGTGCATCATTGTATGTGAAAATATTTTTAAAAAGTCTCTGGCCATGAATAATGTTACATTGCAACATCAGATGAAAAATAACCACACAATGTTGCAGGATGATGTCATCATCATCATCATAATCATATGCACCCACATGACACGCCTGCACAATCAAGAATAACACATCACTTCTTTAAAGTTTCTCCTGGTATTTCACCCACCACCTCTTGATTCATATGAAGATTCACTGAATCTGGTTCTTGGTGATAACATCCGGTGTGCTCAGACTGCACAAGAAGTTCATATATCAGCTACATCCCCAACTCTATTACTTAGAAAACAACCAGGGTAGGGTTTTCCGGGGCCATAGACAGTCCCTCTGTATATGTTGGAGTACAGTGAGAACCGGAGCTACATTTGCAAAACTCAGAGGAGGATTGATGCACTCAGGAAATTATAATGATTCACCTCATGTTGAAAATAAACAACTCAATACCCAACAGTGCAGCTGATAATGGAGATTGTGTGGGCATACAAATGCTTATCCCACAGAGATATCCAAATTTTTAGGATGACATATCATTAAGCCACATAAACATTTTAGGTCATGAAATTCCTAAAGACAGAAAGATGGACTGATAGCTTAAGTTGTTTTAAGAGGAGATCTATATCTCTAGAAAACTCTAAAGGCCACCTGCAAAAAGGCGATGACTTAAAAATGTTATAAAAAGGAATTTCCTGGTCGTAAACAATGATTGGACATACTGAAGGATATTTGATGGAGAAACAGACTGCAAAGGGGAAACCGTCCCCAGGAAAATGGGAGAAACTGAGGAAACTGTCATAGATCAGGACCTGGATTAATGCAGTGAGATCATGGACACTAATTCCTTTGTAAAACACACCGTAACTGCTATAAATAAAAAAGTGGCACCTCACCCAAAACCAAACAGGAACAAACAAAAAAACAAAAAGCAAAAACCCAAACTTCCCCAGTCAGAGGTCATCTGTAATATGTTACTCACAAACTCCCACTGGATTCCTGCAAGA
The DNA here is from genome assembly GCA_016859345.1 of Istiophorus platypterus. Classification (NCBI taxonomy): domain Eukaryota; kingdom Metazoa; phylum Chordata; class Actinopteri; order Istiophoriformes; family Istiophoridae; genus Istiophorus; species Istiophorus platypterus. Next base: position 6,205,107 of record CM029126.1, on the reverse strand, counting down.
GACAAATGCCTCTTTTCATGAAGTGTGTGTGTGTGTGTGTGTGTGTGTGGGGGGGTATAACACTGGAAACTAGACCTCCCCTGTTTCAGCAGTCATATCTGCGTGACCTTTTCCCTTCCCCATGTGCCGGGATCTTAATCAGTCCCCTCCCAATCGTACGGTGACATAGCCCCCCACCCTCCACCCCTTTGCAAGAGCTAAAACCGTTCAGAAAAGCCTTCTTTTGTTCTTTGCTGATTTTGCTCACGGATTGCATCACTCAATCCCAGGCTTGTGCAGTCGCTGCGCCCTGGAGATCGGCAACAGTGCCGTCAAAGGAAGGGGAGGCAGGAAGGAAAGGACGGGGTGGGGGGGGGGGCAAGAAAGGAGGAAGTGAAGATGTCATTTTCATTTTTCAAACTCCATTTTAAACATTTGTCTGGTGACACAATCACAGGTGCAAGTTCTTGAAGACACAGAAGAAAAAAAAAATCCACATCACAAGGTTTTGGTTTCCATCTCATCATCAATTCTTCAGCGTGGCCATGTGTGGCCTCCGAGGGAGCCACTGATGTGTAAGGGAACATACCGGGACCAAATGAGGTGTTCCACCACAAATGCAAGGTGGCTTCCGCTGTCACCAGACTGTATAGTCTGGTGGCCTACCAACCTCCGCCATGACTCCAGGAACCTACGCTCCACCTACTGGACAATGTATTAGGTATTTTACCTGCTCGTTTTCCCGTCATGAGCTTGTTTGGAAACCAATAGGTACGCATGTGCATCTGTAGCATTTCGCTATCTTTTAGCAACAACCATGAAATAAGCTGATACCAGGCTGCATGTTTATGGGGGACAAAAAACAAATATATATATATATATATATATATATATATATAAATAAAAAATCAATTTTAATTAACTGATAATGAATAAAGTTGGATTCAGTTGGAGAAAACGACTTTCAGATAATCATAATATCAGTCAGAGGAGGTTAGAATGCCGCTGTGTGTCTATGTGTGTCTGTGTGACTGTAAATATGTGTGTACACTACTGAACGTAGCTTGAACTTCCACATCAGTTCTGTTGTTTGGCTTTGGTTGTGGAATTTGCACAAATTCAGAATGAAAGTCCACCTGAACTGAGAGGACTTTGCCTCAACATAGAGATTGTTTTTTTTCAGCACATTTCACTGCGAGGACAGCAGCAGTTTCTGTGCTGTGTCAAAAGCCAGACTACCACCAGCCCCCCAGTCCTTTTAAAGGGTAATTCCGATTTATTACCACTGGGTCTTATTTTTGTTACTTCGGCCGTCGTTCTTATCAGTGATGATAACATACTCATGGACATGGGAATGTCGCTGAAAGGAGATCTGATGGTGTAAGAATTTCGAGTATTCAGAGGAACCATCTTCCAGTTTGGGTCCAAACTGACACCCTCTCCACGTTTAAGAGTCCACTCAAATCCTTCCTCTTTGATAAAGCTTATGGTTAGAACTGGCTCAGCATTAGCTTGAGCCATCCCCACACTATGCTTCTATGGGCCTAGACTACCGGGAGACTTCCCATGATGCACCGAGCTTCCCTTTCCCCCGCCTCCTCCTCTCTCCCTCTACGCATTAACACCTCAAAAATACTTGTTACTGACTGTCCTCTCTCTCTCCCGTGGTTTTGTGCTTCCTCGTCTCTCTCCTCTTCCTCCTTTCGCTTTCTGCAGGTTTTTTCTGATGCTCCTGAGTCTGGACCCATGGCTGCAGACCATCTACTGCCCCAAGAGCCTGATCAACTCCCACTGCTTTAATTATTATGATTGCTACTGCTAACATTTCATTTAGTCCTATTAGTAATATTATTAACCTTGTTAGTAAAACCATAGTATATATAGTTATTAGTCCCATTGTTATGCTATGCTATCTCTCCTCCCCTCCTGCCCCCATCTCTCTCTCTCTCTCTCTCTCTCTCCCAGCTGGTCGAGGCGGGGAACCCTCCCACCACCACCACCACTTTGAGCTGGGATCTGTTCAATGTTTTTACCTGTTAAAAGGGAGTTTTCTGTCGCCACTGTCGCCACATGCTGCTCATGGGGGAAATGTGTGGTCTCTGTAAATAATAACTATAAAGAGTCTGGTCTAGACCTTCTCTATATGAAAAGTGCCCTGAGATAACATCTGTTATGATATGGCGCTATATAAATAAAGTTGAATTATATTGAATTGTATTAATCCTCTGATGTCTGTCTATTCATCGGTGAATAGAATGAGCATGTTTCATTAAGTAAGAACTCTTTATTTGTATATCTATCTATAAATCTATATCTATATCTATATCTATATATCTATAGATATATATCTATATCTATCTATCTATATATATATATATCACGCAGAGACAAGCTGAGAAAACTGGTTGAACGTGCTAATCTTGGGCTTTCATACAAAATCGCTTTATCATCTTTTATCACAATTTTATTTCTCCAATTTTTCTGTTGTGTTAGTGTGTATAAAATAATGAAACAGTATTTTTCTTACAACCTTGGACTGTTCCGTAAAAATATTTTGGGGGACTGTCACCGAAGCTTTTTACATTTTTATAGGTCTCTGTATCAATTTTTCCTCATGATTTAACTAGACATTAAACCGACAAAGTGAAAAGTCAGATTCACACTTAGGGGGAGGGGAGTTTAAAAGGTGGCCAATAAAGACAAAAAAAATATATAAATGCACAGAAACTTTTTAAAACCAAAATTCCAAAAACTGAACTTGGACTCTGGATGGTTAAAAAGACACAGGTTAGTTAACCTAATTTTGAAGAGAGAATGAAGATTATGGAAATAGTGATGTATCATCGCCTGAATCATCAGCCAAAATTACAAGTTAAGTTGCAGGTTGTGATATAAGTCAGACACCACAATCTGCTGTTATCACATCACTCATTATCATGTAATCCATTAAATCCATAAAAATTATTGATTAGAGCTGCGTTAAGAGCAAGTCAGGAACCAAAGGACAGTTATGAAACACAGGGCTGCATTAGACGGTTTCAGTTAGGATCTGGTTAGATGTTGTCACTGTGAGTGGGACGCACTATACTATGATGTTACTCTCTTTGACATTTGATGACCTGCAGAGCAGGAAGAAACTTTCCCTCGGTTTCGCATGTACTGTTGGCGTTTTAGCAGAAGTCGAAGGCAAGGGGCCTCACTGAAAGAAAATGATTTTTTTTTAAATCTTTGAAGGTAGTAGACACCACTGTTTTCTGATTTTCCCTAGTGGTGAGGGGTTTTTAGTCTCCCACTCGTCTCCCAGGTCCACTTCTCTAATTACTTCAATTCAATAAATTCCTATATTTCATCAACCTAACGCTTGTTGGTCCTCCTACGCTTTTTGCCCTGTGTGGATACTTACTTTGACATACTTTTTTTTAACGGAATTGTTGATTATCTTTTTCTCTAAGTGAATGGACTCATTTTCAGCGGTGGCTGTGTCCATGTATCTCCTTCCTCTGTCACAGCATAAAAGTTTAAAATTAAACGGAGCAAGATGAAACCAAAGAAAAAAAATGGTCGCCGGTGCAGAGGTTATCACATCATGATCATATTTAGTTTATGAGCTTGTGACTGAGGCTAGAATGAAACTACCAAATATCCAGACAGGAAAAAGTACAGTGGAATGCAGGACATGCACTGTCGTGACTTAAAGTCTGGTGACTAATCAACAGAGACAAGACAGAGGAAGCGATGGTAGATGTTTTCCCCCTTTTTTTGGTGTTTACATTTAATATGAAACACGTAAAGATAGCTGTTTATCGTCCATTTTCAACATGCATGAAACAGATCTATCTATCTATCTATCCATCTATCTAACTATGGACTTTTGCATACTTGTATGTGCCCATGCATTCACATGAAACATTAAACAAACGATATATTGGGTTTCAACACACACATATTTTATACCAGAACTTAACAGATTGCAGTGGTGGAACGTAGCAAAATGCATATGCTCAGGCACCGAAATGAATTATTATTTTACGCACAAAACATAACGAGCTTATAAAATATGGTGCATGGTTATAAATGGAACTACCCAACTAAAGCAGTTAAAATGACCCTCACCCTGACCAGCTGCAATGTTAAAATGCTGCTCCAACTTTAAACTAGTGATGCAATCAAGTACACCGACAGGGGCGCTCTGGCTAATGCCTGATGAGTACTTTTACTTTTGAAATTTCAAGGAACTTTTATTTATACTTAAGCGCACGTAATTCAGAAAACTGTTGGAGTAATTTTTCATGGAGGCATTGCTACTTTTACTTATAGCATTAATAATAATAATAATAATGGTTTACAAAACTTTCAAATGAAATAAAATGCATTTCCTCCCATCAGAAAGTGCTGCTGAATGCTCAAGTTAACTGAAGAAATGTTTTATCTAATACCATGGAATGACGTTACCTGGGTACTTAATGTTCCCCACATAACCACCAGGCATGACCTTTTTCCTAATCTCTCATTTTGCCTGTTTTTTCCTGTAAGGTTTTGTTCATTAGATTAAAACTGACAAGGTTCTTTAAAAAGTGTTTGTCATGTTTCAAAAATGTTGAGTCAGAACTTTTTAAAAAGTATTGGAGGCAAAGAGTGTGAATAATTTTTGCAGTATATACGGGTATAGCTGCTTCTCTGGTGAGTGTGAGAGGGCATTGGTGTGAGGTTGCATTTGTATACATATGACCGTCCTTTATGAGCATCGAAGACGTCTTGGAAATTCTGGAGAGTTTGGACATTCATCATTCATGGTCAGTGTTTATGTCTGTGGTAAGGGCTGAAGCCACTTCGTGATGTGGCTCGGCGGATTGTGATGTTGTCGGTCAGTGAAATATCTCAGGAACCATCTGGGGGATTGAAATTTGAAAGTTTTCCACAGACATTCGTGGTTCTCAGAGGATGAATCCTGCTGACTTTGGGGATTTCCTGTTTTTTTTCTTTAGCGCTACCATGAGGTTGATTTGTGGTTTTCAATTAAACCTCTTTACAGCTTCAAGTTTCATGCACCATTGTCATAAGGTCAAAATTCTAATTTGCCAAATGAGGTTCACAGTCATACATATGCAAAACTGATGACATTGCCATCGATTCCAGGTGTTCTTTGAGATAGTTTGTGCGAAGCTGGTGAACATAGTGAATATTATACCTACTAACACCAGCATGTACAAGCCTGACAGATGTTGTCTCTTAGGTCATGGTTTTTCGCGGTTTCAATGACAGGTGCGTCATGGCCGCTTCAGGTGTCCTGCATTTCCTCAAGATCCAATTCAGCGCATGTCCGGAGGAGGCAGTCGCCGAAAAAAGGGTTGATGCATCTTTTCCTTTTCCTTTTTCTTTTCTTTTTTTTTTTTTTTTTGTATTGTGCAGAAGCAAAATATTCACGAGGAAGATGTCCTGTGTTCGGCCAGGGATGACGAAACCCTAATCTGCTACCTAGTGAATATACCCCTTTTTCTTTTTTCTCAATTTTCATGTATTATTTCTTTTGAGAATTTTACCGCTTAAATTGTGTATAAAAAGTTAAAAATAGCTCTTGAATCGACGGTTTCAGAGTAGCCCGGCGAAATTAATCACAATTGGGTTGGTTGACTTTCAATTGATACAGAAGAAACTGTGCTGAAGCCACATATGCAGACAGAAAAATATAAACTAACATCATCTAAGACTGGATATATGCACCCAAACTGAATCTAAAAAGATGCTACATGACAGGAACCAAACTACCTCCAAGGAGTCGGTTTCAAGATTGTTTTTGCGATCTGTGGACGTGTGGTTAAGGGGAAGCAGTTTGACTAATCTTGCGACACAGATGTGACTTCCTGTTTTGCTCCTATACCTGGTAAAAGGGAGATTTCCTCGCTACTGTCACCGAGAACTCGCTCGTGGGGGAACGTTGGGTCTCTGCAGATGTGGCATTGAAGTGTACGGTCTGGGAACCTGCTCTATTCGTAAAGTGTCCTGAGATAACCTCTGTAATGAATTGGCACTATGTGAATAAAATTGAATTTTACTGAATTGTATTGAGCTGCAGTTGAACTGCATTATATACAGTGGGAAATGCGAATTATCAGCCTCAGGCAAGTAAAATGAGTAACATCTCATTTTGTTTTGGCAAAGCTGTTTAATGAAACCGCTGAAGTTAGTAAAATGGCTTTAGTTGTTTGGGTTTTTTTAAAAAAAACAAAACAAAACACTAATTCGTCAAGCTTTGCAATGCGATCTGTGAGAGTGATGGTGAGTGTGTAACAGACTGGATGTACATCACATGCACTCTCTCACGTCGGGTGGGAAGGTGGCACCACCGTGTGGCCAGCCCACAGCGCACAGTGCAAATTAAAAAAACAAAAAACAAAAAAAGTAAATTTACTCACTGGCTTTGAAATAGTACATCTTTTTATTTTTATAGAAATCCAACCATTACAATACAATATCCCTTTTTCATAAATTAAACAAGCATTCGCTGTGACAAAACATATTCAGTTTACATTCATTGAAAACGCAGTTAGCTTCAAAATTACCCAAAGGGCACACGTTGTCTAGACTCAGAACCAGCAAGCGTACTTAAAAGTGAAGGCTCTACTAAGGTTGGACTGATACACTATGCTGTTTTACCAAGATAATTTTTGTCAAAAGTCAATAGGATGTTAAAATGTGACTTTTTATTTTTAAAAAAAAAAAAAAAAAGTTTCTGTTGGTAAAATCTGGAGTTCCAATATCTTCTGCACCCTGCCTGATGGAGCTTTTTAAATATATATATATATATATATATATATATATATATATATATATATATATATATATATATATATATATTTGTTTATTTAAATTCTTAAAAAAATATATTTTTTTTTAGTGTTCCCTGTGCTTTTGAGTTTTTTGGTTTTTTTTTTGGAATAAGAGTTCAATTAACAGCACAAAATACTGAAAAAAAAAAAAAATACCGGTGATAAACAGCTTTTGTTGAAGCATACTTATATAGGCCTACTATTAACACACCAGTCCAACCAAAAAAATGATTTTCTTTTGTATAGTAGCAGATCCTAGAGACCTGTGGTGCTAATGGATCTGAATGGCACCCCAGAATGTGCTGTCCTTTAGATAATCGCCCATGATATCTAAGCTGACACTGTCCCCCTCCTTGAGCATGACGAGCTTTCCCACGAACACGGAGCTCTCCGTCATGCGCGAGAAGATCCCCTCGACCAGTTTCTTCATCTGCTTGCCGATCGTGGCATCTTTCTTCAAAATCACAGACTTGGACATATTTTTAGTCGGTTGTATGGCGAAGGTGACTTGCGCGTAGATGAAGTAGAGGCCGTTTTTGTCGCATAGGATGGAGTTGTTCTGCGGGCGGAGGGAGCAGGAGTTGCATTTGGGCGATTCCTGCCAGGACTGACCGTCATGGGCTGTGGGAGACAAACTTTTCTTTAGTCACTCAGATATAAACACGTTCTCGGCTCAGCTCCGTGAAGCTTCAGGCCGTGACACATGATTCCTCTGGGGTTCAGCTCATAATATCATATATACATTTTTCTATATATTTTTACTTCTGGAGGGCTGACTGAGCAGAATGATGTGATCTGATACCAGTGCAGCCCACATTACAGCTCTGCTTTGGGTTTTGTTGTGGTGATAGGAACCCACTTCACACAGGAAAAAGACAGAGCGGTGGGAGGAACACAGTGTGAGAGCCTGGAAACATGACAGCGCTGTATGTCTCTCAATCTGAGCAGTTGTTTAGACTGACTGCATATGCAGAAATAACACTACTACTTTACTGTTCAAGATGAAGACAGCTGTACAACCATGTATATGCACAGACAATTAGAGTTTGAATCCTGTAAAGAACTAGCCCTCAAATTTCTGGAGCCACAACTGAAGATAAAGTTTAGATTAAAAAAAAAAACCCAAAAACCATCTTCAGTCATTATTCATTAGAGTTTGAAGTTGAATAATATTTTCAGGAAAAGTTCAATGTAAGTCCACTACCAGTGGGAAATATAAGAAACAGAAATACAGGAATGTCTCAGGTAACAGAAAAAATAATTGTTCTAACCTTGGCAGAAATATGGTGCGTCCGTGCAGCTCGTAGCAAAAACCTGATTGACAAAACGGGTTTCCAGCGTCTCTAAGCTGAATAATGAATCTCGATGGGACCTAGATGAACCCGATGAGATCTGTTTCGGTCAGTCTGAATTTCCCACTCTCAGTGCAGGGGGAATTCAAAGTGGGAGTTATTTTGTTGTTATTTACTTGTTGCTGCCCCAACTTCCCCTCAGTCTTGCTCTGACTTCATTTGAATCATTCAAAGACATCCTACGTTTCTCAGAATGAACTGAGTGTGGCTGCAATTTTTTTTTCTTTTTAAATACAGCAGAGGCATAATGAAAGCAAGTGGTTATCGGGTTTAAAATTGCGAGTCATGGTCCACTCTTGAAACACATCTTGGATTCGGTCAGCCTCTCACATAACACCATTTATGCCTGACCAGCTCTTGGCAGAAATAAACACACAATGCAACTAAAGAAATAAAAAAAAAGATTGATGCATTGTACATCAGCATAGCTCCAATGGCTTGATACTGTAGATTTGCCCTCAAGCTAATAAATGATGCAGCATTGTAACTTAGACACATAATATATACAGCTTAAACTAAAATAAATGACAATATGTCTTTTTTAGAGACTCATAATCAGGTTGCCACATAAGACGAATTCATGAAAATAAATCTGAATATTAACCAACGGAGAGACTGTACTTACATTTGGTTAGCTGTATGTATGAGAGAGAGGATTCTGAAAAGCAACAGAATTCAGAAGGAGATTAACCACTGATGAAACAACTGTGGAACTGTTCACAGTACATTTTACTTTGTGAGTTCTGCCTTTAGCATCTTTCAGTTTGCGGTAAACTTTGATAAAATTTTGGTAATTAGAAAAAAAAAAGGTACATTATAACTTACCTTCTAACTTAATAGAAGCTGACAATGTGTTGACTGCAAAAAAAAAAGAAAAATATAGTTAAATCTGACTTTATTCATGTAAGTGTGACTTTTAAAAAAAAAAAAATTTTTAAATAATATGATTATTAGCTCATATAGGCATCATTTGGAATGAACACAGTAAAAAAAAAAAATAAATAAAAAAATTGACATCCAGTTAACGCACTTGTTGGGCTGACGCCGTCCGGCTTCAGTGTAGAGACTCTGTCCTTAAAAAGACAGAAAACAAACCATCATCATCACACGCATCCTCCTCTGCAACACCACGATCGTCTTCATCGTCCCCGTCACTTTGTTTTTCTCCCCGGTGGTAGAAAGCCATGGTTTAGTTGCATTTGTTTTTCTCCGGTGGAAACCAAAAACATCAAACTCTGAAATATCATCTTTCCAAATCTGAGGGATTTTTTTTTTTGATGATTCAGTGTGGTTGAGGTGGAGTTTATGAGGTAGCAGAATAGCTTTCAACCCCTAAAGGAACATGTGTTCCTTTCATTTATATGGAAAATAAAACTTCTACTCCTACTAGAACTACCCTTACTACGCTGCACCACAACAGCTCTGCAGTAAATATTGATCTGTGATACTTGTAGAGTCATTTTGCGTCTGCATCAAAGGGCCACAAAGGCTTGTGCCCAGGTTCATTTTGAATTTGCATTTTGAGTTGTACGGTTACCCCTTGAGTGTACGGTGAGAGTGGATATCGTTATTTCAAACAGAGCTCGGCAGCTATGATCCTGTCTGTTGAGATGCAGTTGCCACCTAGAGGCACTGACTGGGAGTCGTGAATTGACTTTCATTAAAAAAAAAAAAAAAAAAAAAAACAACTTGCGAAGAACATCTTGTTAAAATTAAAAGAACCCCCCCCCCCAAACGCACACACACACACACACACACACACACACACACTTACACACACAGAACAGGGCTGGAGCTCCTCCAGCTTTATATTTGTAACTTAACGTAAGCAAAGACTTATGGTTTTTTAGGTGGTGTCCGTGACAGATAGGCCGTTGGAGTTTTATGGGCATGGCTGAGAAATGAGTTGACATATGATGGCACCATGCCAGCAGCTGATGTTCATTCCTGTGACATGTGTCAGCTACATGGAAAGTTACATAGCGTCCACCATTGTAAAAACTCCCACTTGCTTTAGGATTCAAGCCATTAAGACACTACACGCTGTTCCAGGTGGCCAACTGTTTTAAGTGTAGAACAGGTGGCCACCCCCCCCCCCGGGGTGAAGCCACCTGAGCAGTGGATGCAAACGGATGCGTGATTTTCTTTATTTCTTTGTTTATTTTTTCACTTCATGCAGGTGGACTGACCTCGGTTGACCTCTGTTTGATTGAAGTGAGAAATGCCGCCATAACCACCATGGCCACAGTGAGGAGACCACACCACACCTGAAGCAGCAGGTGCTTATGAGCGGGCCGTGACTGAACCTCCATTCTGTCGAAGACACAAAGACACACTTACACAAATGCATACTAGTTTAATTAGATGTTTAAGATGTGTTTTGGTTTTGGGAAATTCCCTGGAAGCTTTACAGTAACACCAAATTTAACCTTTTTTACGATCCTGTCTCCCTTTTTTGCAGTGCAGTGTTATCATTCCTATCGGTCATGATAACACTGTACTCACCATTTTCATTTTCAAAGATTCAAATAGTGATGTCAAAAGTGAAAAGTAAGTAAGTTCATTTATTTAAGTACTGTACATAAGTACAACTTTGAGGCACTTTACTTGAAAATTTCCATTTTTGCTACTTTATACTTCGACTACAATAAGTTTCAGGGAAGAAAATTGTACTTTTTTACTGCACTACATTTGATACACATCTGACAACAGTAGGGAATAGTTACTTTTCAGATGAAGATATTTCATAAGGTTAATATATAAATATACATTTTAATTACACCCTTTAGCAGTGTCACCAAAGATAGATTTCTCCTTCAAACTTCACGAAAAGTTCCAATTAAATCACTGTTTGATGCCCAAAGATGTTTAATTATCGAATATTTCATTAAAAAAGCAAAGATTTTAAAAAATATTAATAATTACTTAATTTTTTTTATTGCAAAGGTCTGTTTCTATTTATTTCCTTAATAATCTCCCGGCCTCTCAGATTTAACCTGTGACCCTTTGCAGTGGTCTGACCCCTAGTTTAAGACCCCCCCCACACACACACAAACTACCCAACTGTATATAAAGTAGTTAAAACTAACCCGATTGCATATCACTCCCAGGAGCCTTTTTTCTGATCAGTAAGCATTTTTATCTTGATACTTTAAGAGTATTTTGCCAGTGACACCTTTGTACTTGAATTATAGACTTTTACTTTTAATGAAGCATTTTTCCACATTGGCACTTCCGCTTAAGTTGCCTTTCACGGCAACAGGCACAAGCAGTCAGGCGGGTTAAGAAGAAGTTTAAACACATTATCTAGTCTGCTCACGCTGCTAGGGAATTCCAGAGTCCCATTGCCCCATGGGCACATGCAACCTGGGCTCATAGCCACCATGCTACTGCTCCCTCGACTCCTGGATCTTGCCCCAGTGGGCCTGCTTTGGGTCCTCGGTCACAGAGCGGCAGCGTGCACACTGTAGTTCGGTCGACTATGTGTGACGACAACCGTAACTAACCGGCGATGGGTAAAATTGTTAAGCATCTGCCGAGTTGCCATCTGTCAAACTTTGTACAACTAGGTACGCTCCTGGAAAATACGTGGCTTGACAAAGTTTGCTCCTGGTAATTTCCACAAGCATTTCTCTTGTTTACATTCCAGGGTACATGAGGTATGAGAGGCAGTGAGTGTAACACATTTCAGATGGTACATTTCAGTTGGTGCATGACTTAAAACAGTAAGAGGATTGGCAGCAGGTGAAATATTCACTGTATCATTATGTAAACTGACAAATATACTATAATGACTAATTGCTTGTTTGCACCTTTCTGATTCATTGTGAGAGGACATCTGAATTTCTTAACAACATTACATCTCTGGGTTCTGCACAGACACTGCAGAGACTTTCACATAACTATATTTACTGGACTCATTAAGTATCCAACTCTACTTCACATCCTGATTTGCACTAGTAAATCTCATAAGAGTGAAGCACTTTTATGTAAATCACCCAAAATGCCAATCAGTTACTAGATCCAAACAATATCCCAACAGGTCTCATTGCATCTTACATGAATAGTACGTTTGATTTTGGAGGAAATTTGATGCTTGGAGATGTATGACTTTAAAAATAAATACATTAATTAAAAAATCATAATGATATTATGTGATTTGTTCAGTTTTATCAAAACATGACATCATCTCTGCAAGACAGTAACCCAGAGAAGAAGAATTCTAAAATGATAGATTATCAGTATTAATTTTTTATTTATTATTAAATCCCATTCTTTATCATTTGTCTTCTGCTGTCTACACATTCTTGCACAATTTTGGACCTCTGGACAGTTCTGGGCAATGACCGAAACTACACACCACTGATGAATGATAATAATCTAATAATCTAATAAACTCAGAGTCATCGAAGGAATGTAAAAAAATATATATATATATTTTGAGGCACATTTGAGACAAAAGCCATATTCACTCACAAAAGTCTCCACTCACCCAGTGCGTGCTGCACCCTCAGTGTCCAAATTCATCTGCTGTCTGTGAAAGGTTTTCTCTTTGACATGGATTTGTAGTGATGATCAGACACTTTGTTTCCTCTTTACAAAGAGTTGTGGTTAGACACGGAGGAGGAGGGAGGCTGTTCTGTGGGTGGCTCCACTCGTGGACAAAAGGGTGTACTGCATGCTGAGTGAAACTGAGAGGCACTACATATAAACTAGTGTGAAAGTTTTTATTGCTTAATGAAACCAAAATGCAGTTTCATATAGTACAACTTTAATAGAGAAGAAATGGTCAGTTCCCCTGAAATGAGAGTAATGAGATAAGAAAATTATAAAACATATTGTTAAGATGTTGAATAAGATGTGAAAATTGTTTTTTTGTTGTTGTTGTTTTTTTTACAATGAAACAAAAAGTAATGATTTTGTCACACAGCCTCCTCTTTGACATGTTCATGGCTGTTGTAGGCGGTTTTGTGATTTCCCATGTTTATAGGTCACTGTTGAAAACATATGATGGGGACTTTTTTTTCACACTGAGCCCTCATCTTAGTCGACCAGATTTATGATAAGGGAAATACGCTGCCTGCCTTCATTGTTGAATGCAGCACATTATGGAATCCCTTTTGACATGCCGCTGCCTCGTCCTGCCTCCCAAAGTCAATTTTCTGAATGTGAGACTCAGTATGTAAAACAGCAGCTGGACACATGTCTACATTTGTGGTAGATGTAAAAATTAAAGAATTAAGAGTAATTTTGAAGTGCCTGAACCAACCCACAAAATGTTAGGCTGTATCTTTAAAATACACATTGAGGTTAAAGTCAGTCATTTCCTTCCTTCCTGTTCTATGAGGAACCAGTGGAAAAACTGCACAAGTTCATCTATTGCTACTTTGGAGCTACCCTATTCTTATATGGCATAAAAACTGCATGAGTACTCAATCTCTTTAAAACTACTGAGATGAAAGTATGAGTGCTGCAACTCTATGCTAAAATAGCTTAAAATTCATTTTCCCCCTCATCAATCTACACTCAATACCCAAAAATGATAAAGTGAAAACAGAATTTCATACATTGAAGTCTTCAGAACCACTTGAAATTTAGCTCAGGTTCCTCCTATTTCTCTTGATCATCTTTGATATTTTTCTACACCTTTATTGGAGTCCACCGTTGGTAAATTTAATTGATTGGACATGGTCTGGAGGGGTACACACCTGTCAATATAAGGTCTGATGAGGCTGAAGGAACCGCCTGAAGAGCTCAGAGAAAGGACTGTCGAGGCGCAGAGCTGGGGAGGGTCACAAAAAACATTAAAAAAAAACCCTCCTTAATTCTTCAATGGAAGGAGTTTGGAATCACCAGGACTCTTCCTTGAACCAAACTGAGAAATGGGGAGAGAGGAGCAACCCTTGGCTGAGCTCCAGAGACCTTCTGTGCAGATGGGAGGAGATTCCTGAAGGACAACCATCACTGCTGCACTCCACCAATCTGGGCTTTATGGCAAAGTGGTAAGACAGAGGCCTGTTTGCCGTGGAAGTGCATGCTAGCTGCTTGGTGTTTTAAAAAAAAAAAAAAAAAGGCACCTAAAGGACTCTCAAATTGTGAGAGACAAATTTCTCTGGTCAGATGGAACCATGACTGGGCCAAAGGTTCACCTTCCAGCAGGACAAAGATGCGAAGAACACTGCCAAGACGATGCAGGAGTGGCTTAGGGATGACCCTGTGAATGTCCTTCGGTGGCCCAGCCAGGGCCCTGACTTGAACCCAAAGATCTCTAGAGAGAGACCTGAAAATGGCCGTCTGCCACCGCTCCCCATCCATCTTGGTAGACGTTGTGAGGATCTGCAGAGAAGAGAAGCTGAAAATTCCCCAAATCCAGGTGCACAAAGCTTGTCGTCATACCCATGAAGACTCAAGGCTATAATCGCTGCCAAAGTTGCTTCGACTAAGTACTGAGTGATGGGTACGAATACTTGCGTCAATGTAATATTTCTCTTTTTTTCTTTTTCAATAAACTTGCAAAAAATCTTGCAAGAATCTTGTTCTGTCTTTGCTCATCATGATTTTGATCATTTGTCAGTAGACTGTGGATCAATGGCAAATAATTGATTTGAATAACTTTAGCAAAAGACTGCAGCATAACAGAATGTGGAGGTGGTGGGTGATAAGAGAACACCAGAAGAATTCACAAATTTAGATATCTAAATATGTTTGGGGCTGCTTGTTTAAAAATCACATTTAGGTCAACTTCACCTTTTTCTTTTTCCTTGTTTGACTAATTGATAATGAAACTGCATAAATTTTACCTGCTGCTATGAAACTTTCTCATGCAATCGATTCTCTCTGGTACTCGATGTGTTGGCATTGCTGACACTGGGGTGGTTTGTTTTTTTTGTTTTTTTTTTTTTCTCATCTGCTACTAAAAGGTCAGTCTGAGGTAAGATTCTCTGCATTTTTTTTAAATTATGAAACCAACTGCATATACTTAAAATCTCACCCCAGGGTTTCTTGTGCACTTGTCCTGTATGAGTAAGACGTGCAACATTGGCATTTAGTCATAACCAACTGTAAAATTCCATTAGTTATAGCTTGTACTTTATTTTTTTTTTGTTTATTTTTTTGGGGGGCTATTTTAGTTTTGTTGTGACTTTATGTGACCGTTTAGTTTCTTACCAGCACTTCCCATACACGTGTTTATTCACATTTAATCATGATGTTTCAAACTGCTCTTGTTGCCCAACCCTAGCCACAGTCAAGGGTCAGGATGCAAATCCAAGACTCAGGCGTCACTTCACTGATTAAGTTATTCTTTAGAATGTAACTGGGGGAATGACCAGTAATAAACATAATTTCAAGGGGACAAGTTCCATTTAAGGAATGATGTCAGCAAGCAAGGACCATTTCTGTGGTCATCCAAGCATGAGACTCTTGTTTTAACATTGGCGAGATAAGATTAGATTTTGGGGCATTGATTGATGACAGAGGAAGTAAATTCATAGTAATTTAAATGTGAATGTAGGCAAGAGGAGGAGAAATATTGGTATAAAAACCATAGTGAAAGTTAAAAGTTGGTTTTGAAGAGTCAGCCGGAGAGCCGAGAGACGGAGAGGGTCAATTTCCATTTCAATTGACTGTTTTTGGTTTCGTGTTCCATGGGGCACCCCCGACTAACCAGTCTGAGTTCTCCTGGATAATGTAAATGTCAGCAGCTTTCTCCCACCTTATTTCTGTCAAGCATGCGTACACAAACAAACACACGCACACCTACACATGCGACGTGAAAGATAGATGGGCTGGATGTGGGCTCTTGGGGGCTGTCCCCAGTCCAAGCTAGAAGGGAAGCAAACATTTCTTCTTTGCTGTTTCCAAGGCATCTTGCCTGTGATAGTGAAGCGTTGGATGAGAACACACTTACGAGTTCTTATCAAATGCCTCCACACAATTTCCTTCTAGGCGTAGGAGGTCAGTGAAAAAAAGGATGGAGGTCAAACTAAGCTATGACTGTATTAAGACTTTAAATGACATGAAGTGAATACATAAGGCCAGTGTGGTCTGCAGTAAAGAGTTGCCCACAAAAACCACATTGCTCTTTATTAGTGGTAGGTTACTTGATATGATGTATGATGTCAGAGTTTTAGCCACAGTACTGATGTAACACTCAGTGGTAAAAATTTGCCCTTTAGTGAAAATGTGTGTATATATATATATATATATATATATATATATATATGTATATATGTGTGTGTGTGTGTGTGTGTGTGTGTATATATATGTGTATACATATATATATATATATATATATATATATATGTATATATATGTATGTATATATATATATATATATATGTATATATATATATATATACATATACATATACATATACATATATATATTTATGTATATATATATACATATGTGTATATATATACATATGTATATATATATATATATGACACACTATATAGTAATTTTCACTGTGACATCCCTTGAATTAAAGCTGAAAGTCTACACTTCAATCACACCTTGATTTGCTCTTTCAAAATCCATTGTGGTTCTGTACAGAGGCAAAATTACAAAAATTGTGTCACTGTCTAAATACTTATGTGACTAAGTGTATACTGAGCAAGATATTTCATGACTGAAAAGTCAAATTGTCAGTGCTCTATTGGTGACACACTTTTCTATTGACACAGTTTCTAAAGGACCTCAAACTGCCTAAATGATATATCTGCATCAAACAAATATCGACCGATATGTCGATGATGCTGATTCATTGGTCTGGCTGATACTACATGGTGTATGTGGAGCCTGCAGCAGAGGCATAAATATCGAAAGTTAGGGTTATATTATCAAGTCAGCCTTGCAAAACCAAGAACAAACGCAGATTTAAAGATGTTTTTCTTCCTTATTTATCTATATTGTCTTGTAAGCCTTGTAAGCTAAATGAATATCATCAGTTACTTACACTGGCAATCCTCTTACCCATTTTTGCTATCAACTGATACTTACTCACTCTTAAGTGAACAATGAGTTTATTTGTTATCTGCAAGATTTATGATTGTCATTTTAGCCCCTCCCTTCAAAAATGTTTTAGAAAAGCAAAGAGTAGAGAAAGAGTGTAAAACAAGGAAATACTAATTTCTGAAGCCGACCTCTAGTCTTTGTTTCTATCACATTAATCATCTCGCAACTCCTCGGATTTATTTTGTGACCACTGGGCTTAAAAGTAGCTCCACTTCAACAGCAAATGCTGCTTACATAGCAATGCATTATTATCAATCTAATAATTTCATACCTAACATCTCGCACGGGGCAAATTGTCTGTATTGTGAATATTTTGCTTTTTATACTTATGGTGATAATACTTCTGTACTTTTACTTAACCTTTACTTGTAATCCAGTATGTTTATATTGTGTTTCTGTTCATTCTAACTAAGTAAGGGATCTGTAAGGATCATAAATAAGGATTGGATGGCACAGTGATATCCATTAACCGACGAGAGACCAATAAATAGAAGCTGGCTTGACAAAGCTAAAGAGGGGAATTCAACTTCCTTTTGTGGTTTAATTTGTTCTACTGTTATGCATGTTTTTGTTTTCAATTCCCTAAGCATCTCCACCAGCTTAGCCTATCTCAAAAATAAATGTCCTATTATGTGACCGTGCTCTGTTTACTTCATGCATGTTTGAATAAATATTGAACACTTGGATAGTGTCATCATCACTGTGTCACTTAGTTAACAGTGATGAGGCAGAACATGATCATGCTGTGTTTTGTTCGGTGCAGAGTGAGGTACAAAGAAGGTGGAAGCGACTGGAATATTATTAACTGTGATAAGAGCAGACACAGAAACAAGCTGCTGTTCGCATGATTTTACTTCTGTTTATTCTGAGTAAACTGTTGTTGCTTGTGTTAAATATGTTAACACCTGTCACTTCCTTTGCAGGAGAGATTTTTCTGGGGAAAACTGAGCAGAAACTGCTTGGTAATACCAAAACTTTCATGAAATGTGCATGAATAAAATCTGTATTTTAGAACACAAAGTAGCAAAAAAGTAATTTATTTTTTTGAAATCAATCCTTAAAATGACTTTAATGAGCCAATATTTTTCTTGGTAGAATGAATGAAATTCGACCTGCTGATTTTCGGTTGTCTCTCTGAAGATTTGTTTATAAATTCAAGCAAGCTAAGTGTGTAATTAGTGTACTACAGAATCATCCATGAATGAACCTTCATTCAAGTTATGTGAACTGGTATTTCTGTTCAGTGATATGGGAAATTCCTGGGTTTTTGTGGATCCTCTCCCACAAAAGGTGTTTTTCTTTACTCAACTCAAGCTATTGCACCTGTGGTTCCTTGTACTGAAAGTAAAAGGGGTAAAAGATGATAACAGAAATCAATGGTTTTTGTTGCATATTTTCTGATATTTAAAAAACTGTTGGTACTTACTCTTTTTCTCCTGTAAGAAGTAAATAAAACAACACATTTCCAGAGGAAAAAAATGCCTGTATTTTATCTGTATTTATTTCACTGTTGTACATGGAGAACAAGAAATAAACATATTATCTCTAGTGTCCAAGGCCACAGCAACATCCTGTAAGAAATTGTGGAGAGACTGAACTGTAATTTCAATCAGCAAGTATAGACCAAGTTAGGTATGAAAGATCATTAAAATGTCAATGGAAGTAAATTGTAATATTTGTACCTACCTTAGTGTTAATAATTAGGTGCAAAACTCTGTAAATGCAGATATAATTGTTAGGTTTAAAAAGACACATTTTGAAATTCAGAGCATCAACCTCTCCAAAAATTTTTGGAAATTGTCTAAATGACAAACCTTTTGTTTGAGGTAATGTGAAACTTGCCAACATGTTATTACAGGCTGTGTTTTTCAGAAATGTTGTCACCACTTCAGAGTCAACATCACTCTTCCGAGCTTCAATGTAAAGTAATTGACCAAAAAAAAAAAAAAAAAAGTTAGTTACAGTTCACCTCATGAGTTCCTGAATTTTGCTGCAGACACCAGTAGCTCAGCAGGTTTAAGATAAAAGGGTGAACATGGGATTTTGGGGCCCAAAATGTAATCAGATAACTGACCAAACTATAGATAATTGGTTTAATTGGTTTAATACTATGACTAAGACTATAGTTAATCAGACCACTAATTGACAAAACCAGAGCTAATTGGTTAGATAGCTCACCAAACTCTAGCTAATCAGCGATATAACTGACCAAACTACGGCAAATCGTTTTGATAACTGACCAAACTACAACCAAACCTACACCTAATGAGAGAGATAACTGACCAAACTTAAGACATTCAGAGATAACTGACCTAACTTCAGCTAATAAGAAGATAACTTACCAAAACACAACTAATCAGATGGATAAATGACCAAACAACAGGTAACCAGTTAGGTAACTGATCCAACTACACTAAAGCATGCTCAATGGGTATTTAACTTAAGATGTAGAAGGTTAATGATTGGGAAGGAGGCAAAAAATTATTGCTATTTTCAAGTGAACTATTCCTTTAAGATGGCTTACCGTACAGCATCAGTCTGTTGAGAGAGTCGACAGTGTCTGTTTCCTTTAGAGGTGGCTCCACTTCCTGGAAGATAATGCAGTTGGTGCAGTTGGCCCACTTGCCGCTCCAGAGCATGTTCCTCCGCTGTGGCCTTCCTGGATCAGAACCACAAGACACCAGTAAGGCACCAATAGTACTGATCACAAAGTGACAGAGGGCAAGGTGGACATGCTGTAGTATACTCTCCATGGGCCAAAAGGCCAATCATTAACAGAAGCACTAAGGCTGCCTTCTATTAGCGGATAAGTTGGCTGCTTGACTGTGAGGGTCCTTGGCCAAGCTAGATTACACACCAGAGAAATCAGGTATTACCAGGCTAACTGAGGTATGAACCATTCACAGTATTTGCACTGATCTATTAATGGTTTTAAACAGTTTCTGGCAACAGCGGATACTCTGGTAAGTTACTGGTCATGGCCTAGAGATCGCCCAGCATATAACACCTCTGTACAAATTGTTTTTTTTAGACTTTTGGAGGGATTGAATAAATGCTGTATAACATGCTAACCAATGCACTTTAGCAACGATTGACAGAGTCAGGCTGGCTGTTCCCCACTATTTTCAGTCTTTGTGTATAACTAAAGTAAATGACCAAAATCCTGAACCTTTGCCAAGGGTCCCTTGGTCCAAATCTGAATTTAAGACATGCATTTATTTTAGTTTTAAATTTTGAATATTCCTAAATTAATGTATCTAATAAAATTACCATGCAGCAAATCTGTGCCCCATTATATTCCAGTATAGAAAAACTGTACATGTTGCATAGTGATGTGAGGAATAGGTGGCCCAGCTCCTCACCATTACCCCAAGATCCACGGTAAAATGGTAAAATTTTGTTAAAATTTTCTTTTCAAGAGTCATTATAGAAAAATATATTTGTATATCTTTTATCACAACAATAATCACACATATGCTGTGACCTAAGGCAGGATAATAATATTGGAGAAACAATTTGAAAGACCTTTCAAATAAGTCAGTTTCTTAAACAAATAAAGACATTTAGTCATCTAAGAAATTCTCTAGTGGAGGACAGTCCTACTGTGTCTATTCATTTCATGGTTCAGTGGGGTCAGGGTTAGGAATTTTGGGAAGTGTGACTTACTATGTGCGTGTTTGTGGGGGGGGGTGTTTTTGTTGCATGATGTGGTACTTTCTCTCTTTGTCGTGGTGGCATCCACCTGATGAAATTCCATTCATAAGCTTTTAAAGCTGTGAACCCACCCAAAAGTAAAAAGAGTGAAGAATTATGCTCAGGGGTTTTTCACACTTTGTTAAGATTAAAATTCTCAGAAAATTACTGAATCCCTGTAATGTTTTGGCATTATTTTTTTTTTCCATTGGCACATGTTTGTGCATATATGTCTGTGTGTTGTTGTGTGGACAAAATATGGTTCGAAACCATCGTTGTGAAGACGTCTTGGTTTTAGGGTTCAGGTTAGAATTAGGTTTAGGTTAGGGTTAGGCATTTATTTGAGATGGTTAAGTTTAGGGTAAGGGGCCAGGGAATGTATTTTTTCAATGGGTGTCCTCACAAGAAGAAAGTGCACGTGCATTTGTGTGTGTGTGTGTGTGTGTGTGTGTGTGTGTGTGTGTGTGTGTGTGTGTGTGTGTATGTGTGTGTGTGTGTGTGTGTTTTGAGCTTCTGTGAATGCAGATGGCACTGTAGTTACCCGCCAGTTCCAAATCATCCCTTCCAGCTTGTATGTGATAGGTCCAGTTCTTTTTTATGCAGTTATCTCCGCTGAAAAATAAACACATTCATTGAGCTTGACTCGCAGCAGATTTATAAATTAAGCTTCAAGATAAACACAACATGAAAGCTTTTGACACTTTCTAAATGTCACTTCCCTAATTCAGGTGTCTATTTATTCAGCTGGGTTTTCTTGTTGCTGTTATTAACCATGCTCTAAACCAGTTTCACACATGTATGAAATGTCTTAGATCACTGAAACCTTAATGTTGCCAGAGTAACTAAGTATTTCACTCATTTACTGTGCTAAAGTAAAATTTTTACTTTACTAGAGTATTCACTGCTACCTTACTTCTCTTGACTACAATTCAGCAGGAAATGTCATTTTTACTTTACTACATTTGATAAATTAGCTATTTCTTTTTAGATTTTACATCAAAAACATATGATAAGCTTACTAAGTACAATAAGTTCCAACCTTTTCTGCTTGCGTCTCCTAGCCGGGGCACATTGTAATGTTTCAGATATCTGTGAGTTGTTAGTTGTTCCCCTAAAGAGAGATATACTCTCTAAACTCCTCAGATTTCATTTAAATAAAGTGAAAGAGTAGGGAAAAGTCCCCAAAAAAAACAAAATTGTTTCACTGACCCCCCCACCCCCACCTCTTCTGCTTATACATGGATTGATCAGCATTAACTATCTAGTAATAAAATACATAATGATTTAAGGGGCAGGTGTAGAGTAATAGAGCAGGTCATGCGCCGACCAGGTCGGCTGATCAATCCCCGGCTCCTCCAGTCCGCATCTTGAAGTGTCCTTGGGCAAGCTATTGATCTAAGTATGTGTGTATATGTAGAGAGCGCTACACATGTAGAAAAGCGCTGTATGAATGTGTGTGTGTGTGTTTGAATGAGTGGATGGGACAGTATTGGTCATGAATGGTTGATAAGACTAGGAAAGCGTTATATGTGTACATTCCATTTACCATATATCAGTCAGCTGTATTGGCACTTTTACTTGAGTAGGGAATCCATATACTTCCAACATTGAATATTATAAAATGGATAAAATTATTACCCAATCCAGACTTAAACATATTGTGAATTCAATCATGTAAACTGCAAATCACAAAATGAAAGCAAACTACCCCTGGAAAGAGCAAAAAATATGCTAAACCTTCTCACTTGATTGCGCTGATGACTCACTACTATTACGTAATATTTTACGGAAAAAAAATTGACTTGTCAAATTGAGTGTTCTGTTAAACCTCAATTCTAGAGAGAGATAATTTCAATTGTTACAGCTCATACTTTTTTCAGAAAACTGTCCTTTGATCTGATAATGACTAGCATCATAAACAATGCAGCGTTATAAAATAGTGATATTCTCTTCATTGGACCACCAGATTTGGGGATTTTTTCCGTATGAGGTAGTATGTATGTATGTATGCATGTGTGTGTGTGTGTGTGTGTGTGCGTATTTGCTGCCTCACATGCGCATGTGTCCGGTCAGCAGCAGCGTGTTATTGGCTGTCTCCTCCAAGGTGAACAAAGTGTTGTCCAATGCTATGAACTGCTGGATGTCAGCCTCCCTATGACTGACTGCTGCTTTAAAGTACCACGTCCCCAGATACTAAAACACACAGAAATGCACAGGTGGTGGTGGAATAAGAGCCTGTGGTGGAAGCTGTTTTAAAGATACAGGCCAACAGCTTGCAACCTTGGCCACTAAAGGAAAGAACCGAGGGGGTGGAAAGTGCGTATGTGTGGCTGCGGCTAATATTTATCTTGGCACGTCTTTTTTGTCCTTGTGCATTACAGTCATGAGTTACAGCCGTTTTTTTTTAGTAAAATTAACATAATTAAAGTCATATTCAAACCAAACCAAATTGCAAGTGAAAGAAATAATTAACTATTTTTGATCCATCACAATACCACGTGAGACCAAAATCAAAGCTCTGAGACGGTTTTGCTATCGGTGACTTGCGATATGACTTAATTTAGCATTTTCACAATGCAAAAAAATCCACGTTTATTTTTTCTCTCACCTGTTGACGGTTGACAGTGTTGGCAGGCAGCTGCTCTGGAAATGAGCAGGGAACGATGGCCTGATACAACAAATTGTATAAATAGAGAAAATACGACAGCGCTTTACCCAACATAACTGAAACCTTAGAGTCAATACTTAATAATGAACCTGATGGAAAATGCCTGTAAATCCTATGGATGCTCTTTTATGTGTAATGTCTCAACATGTCACTTGATAGGAGTGTGGGTGTAAGTAAATTATTAACCTGTACAGCTGTAATACCCCTGATCTTTTTTAAAAGAGACTAGCAGTGGGCTGAATATGGGAAAGCTGCGCCCTTCAGTGTGAAGACACAGATTTAGGATAAATGCATTTAGAGTAAAATGAATCATTCTTCCACACGCCAAGCTCTACTCGTGTTCCAAAAATCTGCTTCAGGGAGAAACTCGCTTGAGAGCACTCTCACTAACTGAGTCACCATCATATGTAGGAGGTGGTGGTTTCTTTCAGATAACTTTAACAACGCTGTTAATTATAGAAAGTATTGGTAAACGAACAAACTGCAACCTCAGATGCTCTCAGAAACCCTTAAAAAACAGAGCTTATTCTGTTTGAGTTCGGTCTGTCCTGACTGAAGTCCCACGTATTCTCTGTCAACATACACCTACTAGGAATCATTAACTACATGTTTGATGTTAACTGTTCTTTCTATCAACCTACACTGGTGCTCGTCTGTTTTTGTCAGGCTTTGGGGAACGGAATTGCAGCAGCACCAACAAACACTCTCGATCTGTCGATTATTTTCCCAGTTCATCAGGCAATCTTTATTAAAATTTCAGAAAAAAATGATAAGATTTCACCCTAGGGCCAAGCTGGCGTAGTCAAAATGCTTGTTTATTCTAACCGAAAGTCCAAAACACAAAAAAATTTAATACCATATACTGCCGAAGACTAATAAAACCAACAAGTGTTTCCATTACTGAACCTGAAAGTAGCAAATTATAGGTACATTTGACTTAAATCTTTAATTTATCATCTAAATAGTTCCCAATTACTTTTGTTTGGATTAATCAATCGACCACGCCTTTCACCCTTTATACAGGTCACCACAAGGCCTTAGATCAGGTTATACTTGTGTTCGACACATGCATGCACCACGAGGGGGTGTCGGACAACATGCTTGTCTGCACAATTTACACCTGTACAAACATCTCCAGAAACTCCCTCTTTGTGATGCAGGGGGCTTCCTACATCAAATCTACTGAACTAAACAAATGCAGGGTTTTTTTGTTATTGTTGATTTTTACCTAACAAATGAATCACATCTGCAAAAAATATCAAAAATCTTCTTCATCTGTCTTGGCGTGTGGGGCAGCTTTTATGTCCTGCACACTTTCGTAAAATTGCAAATATTTTTGATGAACGTAATAAAGGGGAGCAGGGCAAAGTGTTTTTCTTGCCCTGATATACACACCACCAGAATGTAATATAGGTAGAAATACTAAATAATATATGTCACTGTGATGCATACAAAATACTTTCTTCTAAACTCAACCCAATTAATTTTAGCGGGAACATGGAGCTGGCCTGCTTTAAGTGTCTGTGTGTGTTTCATCTGCTTATTTTTTTTATTGTATGTTTACTGTCATGTCTCACTGTTTTTGCCCAATGGATTTTCTCAATTGTGCCTTCCCTTTAATTAAACTTAAATTAATTAGTAAGTTTGCTTTGTTTTCATTATTATAAAGCACATACATACACACACACGCACACACACATTCACAATAAATCCTACCTTAATGAGGGTTATAATGTTCAGTTTGTGTTGAAACTGTTGTAAAGAGGTATTGATTTTATGGTCAATTTTATGGGAAAATTGTACTGTGTTACATTGACAGGTGTTTCTATTATTTTGTCCACCCCATTTATGTCAATGAGCGTAGGCTAAATAACAGAAGCAGCTCTGCATAACACAGTACAATTCAACAGCACCATGAACTACATCCTCCGAATTCACAGAGTTGAATTGGAACCTCTTTAAAATAATGTCTATAAAATTTGAATATCATAACCCTCATTAAAGGAGAATTTATCGCAGGGACTCATTTATTAGACTGCATTCGTTTTAGCTGGGTGTGCCTAATAAACTGCCAACTGTGTGAGTGTGTATATACTGTAGAAGTTCAGTTGCTTGTAAACCTAGTCTCCTCAGCTTTTTGCCGACCCCTGCCCGGGGTTTTTGTACTTATCTTTAATTTGTATGTATGAATAAACTGAACTAATCTTTATCCAAGAGCTATCAAATGAAATTAAAAGTCTGAGGCTGTGGTTTGGAGAAGCGTGGTATTAGGAAGCATTTTTTCTGTTCAGTGTTCCTGTTAGCATATCCAATCCCTGTTGTTAATTAGCATTTTTCAAATTTTGAATTCAACAGCAGGTTACCTACAGCCATAAATTTTGGATGTATCTGTATTTATGATTCAAAACACAGCAAATGATCTTGTTTTTTTTTTCCTCTAATAAAATCAGTGTAATCTCAACATTGCTCCCTCTTAACCATTAGACCAAAGATCTTGTATTATTTCTATTTTTGAAAATGGAACCGGCTTGCCTGTGCATTCTTCACTGATATCTCACACATATTAAGTAGTTCATGTAAGTAGCAACAATAACAACAAAATCTGCTGTTTTTTTCTTTAAACTGTTTAATGATAAGTTGTCAATGAACAAACAGATCAATAAGTGCCAAGCAGAATTTATTCTACGTATTTAAACCAGTGTGATTCCTGCATAAGGTAGAAGCCAGTTTTTCTGTTGTTTTCTTTATTTTCTGAAGAATGTGTGGACAGAAGCTGGACAGGACGGCATGAAGAGTCGGCTACACAGTGGGCGAATGGTGGTTCGATAAATTTAAACCTGCTGTTAAGTAAAAAGCCGTGAATACTGGAAGGAGAGACGTAAGCCTGAAATGCAGACACCAGATAATATGACCTACAGGCTGCTAATGTGTTCCCAGTATTTTCCCCAGTGTCAGGCAGCAGGGAGGAGGCGTTTACACCCGTCACTAATTGCAGGGATTTATGAAATTAAGCCGAGGGATCAGCCTTTTTTCTTTAAACATTTATGAAGGTGTATTTTCAAGAATTACTCAGAGCAAAACTTCCCACTAATACTCTATGGAAAATTCTGAATGAAAACCCTGTCAATTCTCAGTGTTAACTGCAATTTCATTTTTGAATTTAAACAGAGCACGGAGCCTTTCCAAATACTACAATAGTTGGGTTAAAAGAGAGTAATCTGATTATTGACCCTAATTTCTTTTCCTAAATGGTTTATTTCACTCCATGGCACTCATGTGGCGCTGCATCAGGGACAGAAGGCTGGTCCGGTCACATAGCTCTTCGTTCCTCCCGTCTGATGCCGCGGCGAATCCCCCTACGACTCCCCCTTCAGCACCGACGCCAGGTCTCCGCTCTCCTCTAGCTCCTTGACTATGTCCAAACCGCCGATCAGCTCTCCCTTCACGTAGAGTTGGGGGTAGGTCGGCCACTTAGAATAAGTCTTCAGACCCTGACGCACCTCTTCGTCCTTGAGAATGTCAAAGGTGTCATAATCCACCCCACTGCCGTTCATAATCTCCAGTATCTGCCTGCTGAAGCCACATCTCGCGGCCTCCTTGTCGCCCTTCATGAACAGCATGACCGGGCTCCGGTTGATGATGGTCTTCAGCCGGTGCTCCAGGGTGACGGCCTTGGGGCAGGTGTTCTCCAGCTCCCCGGACTCGGCCAGCTCCTTCACTATGTCCAGCCCTCCCACCAGCTCCCCGTTCGCGTACAGCTGAGGGTAGGTGGGCCAGTTGGAGTAGGTCTTGAGCCCCTGTCGGACCTCCTCGTCGGACAGGATGTCGAAGCTGCTGAACTGGATGCTGTGCTCCTTCAGCAGGGCCACGATCTGCCGGCTGAAGCCGCAGCGGGGCTCCTGCGAGGACCCCTTCATGAAGAGCATGCAGGGCGCCGCGTTGATGAGCTTCTTCAGCCGCTGGTTCAGGTCCGCGGCGCCGCTTTCCTCGGCACCGCCCGGACTCCCGGCCACCGCCAGGCGCTGCACCTTCTTGGTCAGCTCCGGAGCGTGGGCCCCGTCCAGGCGGTCCACCTTCTCCCCCGCCTTGAAGAAAACGAAAGTGGGGACGGAGGAGATTTCATACTTCTCCGACACCTCCGGCACCACTTCCGCCTCCAGCTTCACGAACGTGGTGTGCGTGTTCTCCTTGGCCAGCTCGGCCATCACCTCGTTCATCTGGCCGCACTGGGGAGCCCACGCCGCCTGGAAATGCACCACGGTCAGGCATTTTCCAGCTTTGGCTAAGAGATCCTCAAACTGCGCCTGGGTTGTCGCCTCCACGAGATTCGCCATTTTTCCTCTCCCTCGCCGAGCGGTTCCGGTGTCGACCTGACGTCACATCCGCGCAGCCCGGTAGCTTCTGGCA
This sequence comes from Istiophorus platypterus, assembly GCA_016859345.1. NCBI lineage: Eukaryota > Metazoa > Chordata > Actinopteri > Istiophoriformes > Istiophoridae > Istiophorus > Istiophorus platypterus. Next base: position 6,177,162 of record CM029126.1, on the reverse strand, counting down.
AGTACTAGAGCTTCTACTAGGAAGTGTTTTTTTGCGTCTTATTTGGTGATAAGAAACGGCTGCATACACTGGATAAGTCGAAAGGATAGTGCGACTGTTAAGGTAACCGTCAAACGACGCGTTCTCGGCGAAAAATAAACGCCCCGTTGTCTGTGATGTGATAAGCTAATTGTAACGTTCGGATTATTTAGCTTTAGCTTAGCGTGCTTCGTTGCGAACGCCTAGCGGGACTTGAAGCTAAGCTAAGCTAAGCTAAGCTAACTCCTGCTAGCACGCCAGTGGTAACTATCGGTGGCTAGCTAACGTTATCCGGTTAACGTTAGCGTTAAATGTCGCTGTTCAGAGTATTGAATTAATGTTGATATTTTAAACGTCCGTCCGACCCGGCAGGATGCAGCTAGGGCTAGCTTAACGTGACCGACGCTAGCCCATCAGTATTCTCAGATCACTGCTTAAAACACAGTTTCAGAATTGTGAAACCTCTGGTCTATTTGTAAGGACATAAGAACACAGGAGGGGTTATTTGACTGCTTTTGTTCCAATTCAAACCATCAGATCAGGTCTAGATTAAAAAAACAAAACAAAAACAAATAAACACCATATTTAGGTTGGTCTAATTGGACTAGATTAAGATTTTCTCAATCCCAGAAGTGGGAAAGTGTTCTCAGATTTTTGGACGTCACCTTCTGTTTCGGGACATTTAGAAACAGTGCCTCCATTATATAGTTTGTCCATCAGAATATACTGACAAGTTTATTTTTCCATTGTTAAATGTCCCACTCAGTATATCTTGGCCACAGTTTCTTCTGAACAGATTAAAGGGATTCTTATAAAAAAAAATGACTGTTTATTTTAGATGATTATGTTGATATGTTATATTTTAAAAACCGATAAGAATATCTGCCTGAAGGATCCAATATCCGTGGGGCTATAATTACTGGGATACATTATTTCATGATGCAGGAACACCATGGAGGAACAAACTGCAGACATAGAGGTGACAGTCAAAACATTAGACTCCCAGAGCAGGACCTACACTGTTGGTGCTCAGGTAAATTTCTCAATTCCTACAGCAAAACCTGGAGCAAATTCACATTTTTCAGTTGGCCTTTGAGGTCATCCGATTAATGTCTGTTCCACCCTGATTTGTAGTTGACAGTGAAAGAGTTCAAGGAGCACATCGCCCCTTCAGTGGGTATCCCTGTGGACAAACAGAGGCTGATCTACCAGGGCAGAGTGCTACAGGATGAAAGGACTCTGGCAGACTACAGTGAGTAACTAAGGGGTTAATTAAAGAAAAGTGTAACTTGATCTTTATTTTTAGATTTCGTTCTGCACTTCTTCCTGTGCTGTTTTGTATAGTTGCATTACTACTGCAGATCTCTAAAAATGATTTCTCATTTATTTATAGTTTACATACCAACTGTTTCTAAAAATCTGAGCCACACGTGTTGGCACATAAGTATGAACCAATTTCAAGGTTTGCTGTTATTTTATTGCAACATTTTCTGCAACTTTGTTGTGTTTTGCAGTTGTGGTGGACCTATACTGTAGGAGAGGTTAATGGCTGTGAATTTCATAATAGAGCTGCAATGATTAGTTGTATAATCAATCAGTCATTTGCCAGAAAATTATCCAGCAACTATTTGAAATTAAATACTTGATTAGCTTTCAGTCAAAGCTGCCAAACTAGATTGTTCCAGTTTCTTCAACAAAAGCTACTTCTAGACATCACTTTGGACTCAGGAAAATTATGATGATCATTTTTCACCATTTTCTGAGGCTTTACTTACCAAACAACGGATAGAATAAAAAAAAAAATCTGTGAGAATAGAGAAATGAATACAATGAAAATATTTGTTTAAATGCAGCCCTATTGTAATCCATTGTCAGCTCAAATTTGAACAAATACAGCAGGTTCTTGGAGCTCAATAACCTGCGTCTCAAAGCAAAAACTAGGAGGTTAGCACACCTTTGTATGTGCAAATATGTAAATCCAGTTCTCTCTTGTTGTCCCAGACGTGGGTGGCAAGGTGATCCACCTTGTGGAGCGGGCGCCCCCACCACCCTCTCAGCCTGGCTCCGGGTCAGGAGGCACTTCAGCTGACAGCGGGCCCTCCTCATCCTCTCAAGGAACATCCCAAGTGCCTCCACACGATCGCAATGCCAACAGCTACGTGATGCTCGGCACCTTCAACCTCCCCGTCAACATCATGGACCCCCAGCAAATACAGGTGGGTCTGCTTTGTGACTCGTTTAGGGCTGAGCATGAATATAGCAAAAGGTAGTTTAAGTTTCCACTTCCCATTTATCATGTAGTCCAGTGTGATATACAGTAACTCAAACAGCCAGCATGTTCTTCTTCCAAACCCAGAAAGACATCATAACATATATGCAGTGGTCCTCTGGATCATTTAGTACATTTACACATATAATATACACTCAGGGGCCAATTTATTTGGTACATCTGTACAGTCTGTTGCAATTCAGTACAATGTTCTCCTTTTTGATGTTCAGTTTTTGTTGACATCGTTGGAAAATTATCAGTTAATTTACAGCTTTATTACTGAGGTAATGGTTATGGTTGTGTTGTACTGGACTGCATTATATTGAGAGGTTTTCCTCCTTGTATTCACACATGAGGGGGACAGAATATTAGAAAGACCTCTTAATATCATACAGACCTAGACAACAACACCTTAAACTATGAGCTCAATGCTAAAACAGAATTGAATGTAAAAAATGAAAATTTTAAGAATTTAAAAAGTAGACTTTTTGGCAAAACAGTTCTATTAGATTGCATTAGACTATATGGGTTTATGTGATAAAGTTTTCACCGGTCATATTTTGCCTTGCTTTAATCATGTTTCACATCAAAATGGTCATAAGGTTTGCCTTTGTGTTAACTGTTGACTCCAAAAGTGTGTTAATTCCGTGTGTTATTCTTCTTGTTTAGATGTCAGTCCAGCAGATGGTGGGAGAGAATGCCAGGAATGCCAGAGTCACGACCAGCACTGGAGTAAGATACTATGCCTGCTGATTATATACGATCCCAGGTGACATTAGTCTTTTTTAAATGTCACCTTTTCTATTTCAGAGCAATGGGTCCGTGAACGTGCACATTGACATGGACCAGCCAGTGCAGAGCGAGCCGAGGCTGAGGCTGGTTCTAGCTGAAAACCTGCTGAGGGACGTCAATGATGTCATCCACCGAATGGAGGTGAGAGCTCAACCGTCAAATTGTTCCATCGGCAAAGCTTCAGAGAAGTCGTTGCTTTATCGGCAATGCATACGGCTGCTATCTTGTTTCTTTTTCCAGGGTCGGCCAGGTGATTCAGCCTCCCAAACTGAGACATCTTCCGCTGCTGCACCCCCCCCTCCCTCATCTTCGTCTACCACCTCGACCCCCTCTCCTTCTTCTCAGCCCATGGACACTTCCCCACCTCCAACAACTCCCCCACCTCCACCCACCTCTTCAGCACAGTCTGAGGGACCAACACCCCAACCTGGACCCAAGTGAGACATCTTCTTGCTCAGTGTCTCAGATTGTTACTTATCCTACATAGTTGTGTTAGAATTCACACAAGAAATTCTGTTTTATTTCACTATAAACCTTTTAAGTAAGATACTTTTTTAAAAGAATATGAACTTTGTTTTTTGGAAGAGAATTTAGGATTTGACCAGTTTTGATTTCCTTTCCTCCTCTAGTCATCCCAGCCCGGCTGAGCTGGCAGAGATGTTGTCTGAGCTACGGAGGGTGGAGGAGCGACTGCAGCCCTTCATCCAGAGAGCCCACACCATCCTGGAGACAGCCACTACTGCAGAGTACAACAACAACACAGTAGGCTTCAAACAGCGAATAATAATTAACCGGTGATCTTTAGTACATGTCTGAAATAGATGCTGTTTATCAGGATGCCAGAATATCTGCTGAAAACAGGTTTAACCTTGAAAAAAATATGAGAAGCCTTCCTCTGTCTTTGAACTGATAAAAGGTTCAAGCGGAGCAAGAACTTAAAGATCAGTCGAAGGTTTAATGTCACCAATTATGTGGGATCAGGAAGATTTTTCAAGTGATATTTAAAATAATTTGCTACAGACAATATCTCTGCACTTGTGTATTTGTGACTGTTGCATCACAGGTAAGTAAAGCCGATATGAAAGTGAAGACTCCTACACACTGTCTTGCTGACTTTTTATTTAACTCATACAGCATTTCTGTCCAGGCTCTCAACCTCCTACCTCATGAGTGATGTTTGGATCAAAATGGTGTATGAAATAAATGAGCAATTAGTGACACATTTTGGCCCATGTAAAGATTTTTTACTATTCTTTGATGTGGTGATCATAACATTATTTTTTAGTTTTTCTTAGTTGTATATTTTATCGACGTTATTTTTAGAGTCATATTTAACTCCAAATTTATTACAATTTCAAGTCAGATGTGTATGTGATAAACCTGTGGGGAAAGGCAGACTCGTACCTGAAGAATGAATTTGTTTGAATGAATGGTTTCTTGAGGCCCAGTGTGTGGTAATCCTCATTTATATTTAATTTCTATCAATACAAATGATAATGCTATTGAAATGTAACCTTGGCTTTTTAAATTAAATCTGTGTAAACTCTTTATGGTCAAAATGCCTTGGGTTTTTAACACGTTATCTAGTTTTCATTTAAAGAGTTGAAAAAGCTGATTTTTTTATTTTATTTATTTTTATTTAATTTTTTTCCCTGCTACAGGAGAGAGAGGAGGACCAGCGAACTCTCATCCTGACATGGGAGTGTCTCCGTCTCCTTGGTAATGCCCTTGTGGCCCTCAGCGACCTGCGATTGAACCTCATGAGCCCCATACCGCGCCACCTACACGTGGTCCGGCCTTTTTCCCACTATGCCGCCCCGGTCACGCTGCCTGGAGCTGTGCACCACCATATCCCGGTGCAAGTGAGTGAACACAGGCATATATTGGTTAGAATTTATTGATGTGAACGTTTTTATTTCATCAGGCTGATGGTGCTTGCGTCTCCACCAACAGATGAACCTGGGTGCCACAGTGACTGTTGCGGCTAACAGCACTGAGGGACAAGCCCCGCCCACTCAGTCGGCCGGCCAGGCAGAGCAGGCAGGTCAGGGACAGACCTCCCCCTCACAGACTTCCCCGTCCAATCAGCAGGCTGGACAGGGACAGGCTGGCCCCCGGGTCATCAGGATCAGCCACCAGGCAGTCCCGGTGGTCATGATGCAGATGAACACGGACGGTGTGTTGTCCCCAATCCGCCACTGATTGAATGCTCCACTGCCTCAAAGCTGTTTCTCTGTCATATTTCCGGGCGGCAGCGCATAGAAATTAACAGAATACACACTACTCCATGCTCTGCTGCCATAAGAATTTTGCTGACTGATTTATGATTTATAGGCTTAAATTTCATAAAAATTTTTCCCCCATTTTTGTTGAATGATGGGTCTGTTTATTCAAATGCAGTTCTGTGGAGGGTAACATACCGGCAAGTTCTACAGGATTGTGCAAGGGAGTTTAAACTATATTTGTTGTTTTCTGTGTTTGTGTTTGTGTGCGCAGGCCCAGGTGCAAACCCTGCAGCAGCTGGTCAACAAATGCCTGGACAACCAGGTAAAGGCCAGTTTATAGTACATCAGGCACATACTACGTTTTACATCTCACAGTCTTGTCATGTAAACCTTTAAGGTCCAGTTTTTATTCTTTTCGAATTTGTAGCAGTAAAGTTCAAGAAAAAGTTTTAGGGCTGGAAGGATTAGTCCATAAATTGATTAACTGATTGACAGACTGTTAATCAGCAACTGTTTTGATAAGCAGTTAATTGTTTTTGTCATTTTTCAAGAAGAATTATTTAATGGTTCAAACTTCTCAACCCTAATATAATAGGAAATAGAATATTATGGGATTTTGAACTGTTTCTCGGACAAAAAAAGACATTTCAAGACATCACCCTCAGCTCTGGGAAATTGTTTTTTCGCTACTTTCTGATGTTTATAGGTGAAGCGATTACATGTTTGATGGGTAAAATAATTGACAGATTAATCGATAATGAAAATAATTATTAGTTGCAGCCCTGAAGCATTCTTTTTTTTTTTAATTCTTAAAAAATCCTTTAATTTTCTGCTTATAACAGAAGTAAGTCATGCAGTTCTAATTTACTGGTCTGTTTCTGCCCTCAGGCGCCCTCCCCCCTGACTTTATGCGGAATCTCATGCAGCAGATCAGCCAGTACGCCGCAGCGGTCGCCACTAGTGCCGCCACAGCAGCCACTGGCCAGCCAGTCCCACCCCAGCCAACCCCACCTGGCTACAGCTCCACAGCCAACTCCTCGACTACCACCACGGGTCCTAACACACCCACCACCACCCCGACTGCTCCCCCACCACCTCCCCACACTGGGCCCCAGGCCAGGGTTGTGTTCACCCGACCCCCCTTCGCACCCAACATGCCCCCTCCAGCCTTTGGGACACGGGGAACCACCATCAATGTGAGGGCTGCCATGCCGGGCCAGCAGCCAGGACAGGTGGGTATTATGTTTTAGATTTGGTTCCTTTTCCCTTTAAAATGACTGTCAACATGATCAACGTTTGAGACTAATTAACAAATCTTGCTCCACAGGCTTTCAACCCTGCTGCTCTCAACCAGATGATTAGTGGACTAGTTGGACAACTTCTGCTGCCAGGACAAATGGGTAAGCTCTTTCATTTGTTAAATATAGATTTTAAATGTATTAGCTGCTTTCTTCTGTAATTAAAACAGCTTAACCTTTAAAAAGACTGGTGAAAGATTGCTATCAATCAGCAATATTTCAGTCTGTGTTTTTTTGGGTTTTTTTTCACAGCTGGTCAAACTGCCACATCCTCCTCCTCCTCCTCTTCCCCATCCACATCCTCCTCTTCCTCCTTTTCCTCCTCCTCTCAAACCTCCTCGTCTTCCTCCTCCTTTTCTTTCTCCACCTCGGGTCCAACACCTCCGCCTACTGCGAACACCGCTAGTCCTCCAAGCCAACCTGAGACCAACCCCAGTGAGCCCCAGTCCCAGGAGATGCCACCAGACCTCAGCCAGCTCCTGGGTTCCCTCCTGGGCGTGGCGGGTGCGGCCGGAGCAGGCCCTGGAGGAGCCCCCTCTATAACTGTCACCACATCTGGTGTCCCAGCCTTCATCCAGGGAGTGAGTGAATTCATACAGCAGGTCAGCGTTTGGATGTGTGACATGAGTGCACTTAATAGACTTGGCCTAAAAACTGCACATGCATCTGGACATGACTCACTTCAGAATTTGTGTGTCATTTTTATCGAGAATAATGTGCCCATAGATCATGTGGAAGGATTGCAGCAGTAAAAAATGTCATATCAAATTTTGATCCTTGGAAGGTTGTTTAATAGATTTTTCCAGTACAACTGTGTAGATACAGATCTATTACTTTATAATTAAAAACAGATCTAATTATAATATAAATAGTATTTAATTTGACAAATACAGCACAGTTCATACTATTGAAATTTTTGTTGGAGACACCGCAATCCAAAAAATTTCTTACAGTTAGCCAGCCCTGATGCTGTATATGTATCACCTGAAACCAGAGTAACAAGTGATGTCAGCAATTCTACTTTCCACTGTGTCCTCAGTTTTCTTGTGACTTTCCAAAAGGAACCTCTTATTTTTTTCTGCCTTGGAGACATTCCCAGTTGCCACTACTCCAAATAAACAGCAGCACTGTGTAGTGACACCCTAGATCACCCTAGACATTTAACAGCATGTAAGGAGTCGCAGGATGACACAGTGATTCATTGTGTGTGAAGCTTCAATACTCTTTTGGCACTGAATGAAATTGGTATTGGAAACTGTACCAAAAGTTTGCACTGAATGTTTGCTCAGATTTGTGCTCTTCTTTTACCACTCTTTCATGAGACCTCTTCTGGTATAAATGATAAAAAACCCGATTTTAAAACTGATTTTTATTTAGTTATAAGACTGCTTATATAACTGCTGATGTTTAGAATGTGAACAACAATTTAAAAAAAAAAAGACCTTTGTTAAATTACAAGGCAAGCGTTTTATAGAAAAATGTGTTTCTATTTGTTAACACTTTATTGGCACACGTGTAAAAAAAAAAAAAAAAAAAAAGTTTTAAATGATACCCAGCCCTAGTCGTCATCATATCTACGTATGGCCCATTTGAGGACAGATAGACTGACAGTGAGTGTGTTACCTGTATTGTATTTCAAGTAAAGCAAAGTAATGTTAACTTTAGTCCTCAATCCTCCTTTCATTTCTAGGCCCCGCCCATCTTTTCTCCTCCCCCTCCTCCATCTGGTACTGCTACAGCCCCCAGTGCAGGGCCCAACCCGGTGCCTAACCCGTCTGCAGCAGCCGAAGCCCTCAACCCAGAGTTGTTCACCGGCATCGTTCGTGGTGTTCTGAGCACCATGATGGGCTCTCTGGGCCAAGCCCAGAACGACACAGAGAGCATTGCTCAGTTCATGCAGAGGCTGTCCCAGGCAACCAACATCTTCATCAGTCCTGAGGATCCCACCGGTAAAGACTAGCACATTATTTAATCGTATCAGAAAATATTTTATCTAAATTATACCCCTGTTGATTCACTTAGTTTCTCCTTTTATTTAATTATGGTTCCTAGGGTTTTTTGGGGAGCTGCTGATGTTGGTGTGCCAGACTTTCACTATGTCCGACCTGGTGATGCTACTCCATGGCCAGCACCAGCCCCTGGGTCGCATCCAGCCTCAGCTGTCCCAGTTCTTCACCCAGAACTACCTCAATGGCAGAGAGCCCACCGACCAGAATATTGCTGTCAGTACTATTCACCAGCAGTAATTTTTGTTAATTTCAGATGGATTGCTCATCCTTAAACGCTATAGGATCTTTAAAAAAAAAGATAGGTAGCTCTTATGTGACTTTAATTACAGGCCACATGTTTGATGGTTTATCTGGTTTATTCCTTCATGTAATTGCCCATTAAATATTGCATTTTCGTCGTCTTTTCCCTCTTTGTGCCGTCATTCTATTGTTTCTTTTCCTCATGTCCTCTCTCTCCATCCCCCAGGAGGCTGCCGACAGTCTTGTCAATGAACTGGAGGAATACATCAATGAGAGCTTTGTAAGTCCCCCATGTCCACTCCTCCACCAGTAAAACACATAACAAGAAATTATGAAATGTTACCACATCATTTACTCACACCATAAAATGTTAATTTACCACATCAGACAAACACATGACGGCCATTACAACTAAGGCTGTGTATGTTATAGTTCGTTAGCTATTCACTGCATGGTATACTTTGTGTACTAGTGTACATAGTTTGTCATTAGAAAATCAGTTTACAATAACAGACACTGTTGAGGACAACAATGTTACGTGGTAAATTAGATCCACTTTTCAAGTACTAAATTCTCTGTATATATTAGGAGTCAGTGCTTGGGTGGCATGGTAGTGACTACTACTTTTATATGCATTACGGATAATTTGAACCCACTGTGTAAGGCTAGATATTGCTCAACAACAGGGTTTATTATGTACCTAGATTTAACTAGGAAAAGTACCTAATTTAGATCAAAAATCTCTCACAGGAATGTACTGGCCAAGAAGGCAGCTGCACATAGAAAATAAAACACAGATGTTACAAAAAACATGGACCACAGACTAATATTAAAAGAGATAAAATAATTAGAGTCAGACTGATGTAATCAGACAGATCATGTAAAACTCTTAAAATAACAGCAGTTGGTGCATTGTGAAATTCCTACAAAAAAATAAATTCATAGTTAGATAATAGTTTACAGGGAAACTTCAACAAAATCAGCTACATATTTTGGAACAGAGGAAGATACAGTCCTGTATCACATTGTATTTCAGCTCTACTAACGAAAATTTTAAAGGCAAATTAGTTCAAGCCACTTAATCTATTAAATGTTGAAACGCAGTGCAATCTTTCTTTTTTTTGCTTTAAGAGTACCTTCTCTTTTAACTCCCACAGAGAGAATCTTCAGTCACCGTGCTGGAAGGCGTTGATATTACCCAGACCAACATGTCTTTTTTCAGACAGCAGCTGACTCACATTGCCACACACATTCTGCGTTGCACTGGTAAACATCTTATTTATTTCTTTATTTCCTTTAATCTTCATTTAGGTTACTGCATGTGTTGATGTTTTGTTTGCACTGTTTCCTTCGTTTGTGATAAAGTGTGGGTTGCAACGCTGGAGGTAATCTCTATTTGCATTGTGTATCTGGAAAACCACTGTAAGATAAATAGGTAGAAATAACTACTTAAAGGTCATTGTCTCTGTATCAAATGTGATACCTAAATTTAAATGATTTTTTTATTGAATTGAATTATTTACTATGTTATTTTTCCCAAGTATTTATTATTACTATTTCTCTCATCCAGATGACTCATTTGGGCCCCAGTTGCTACAGATGTGTAACCAGGCACTGTTTGAGTGTCTTGCCCTCAACCTGCACTGCCTGAGAGGAGACCAAAGGGCTCTTACTGCAGTCATCAACCACAGAATAGTTAGTATACAATGTTTCACCTAATCACTGTGGCAGAAATTGCCTGCAAACATTCAGGACACATAAAAAAAAAATAAACAAACACATACACACAAAATACTGATTAGTTGAAGATTAGGAATACATTATACAAGTCAGAAGAAAAAGTCTTAATGAAGGGAAAAGCAAAGTTTCACTTTTATAGTTTTCCAAAGATGAAGATCAAGAATGTAGTGGTTGTTTGCCCTACTAATGTCAGTTTTCAACCAACTGGCAAGAATCCATGAGGTCTACACGGGCTGACGTGGGCGGACCACATGCAGAGAGCTAATAATATGATTTCATGAAATATGGCCCCATGCTTGGTGAGGATACAGATAATCTGGTTTCACTTAACCGTCATCAGCTACTTTTCTCAGATAATAGAGGTGTATAATGAACAAATGATCAACTAATGATTCATCCTAGCTTTCATTCACTGTTTCCTTTTTCGTCATAGTCCGCTCTCTTTCACGAATCGCTATTATGACCTTTCAAAAACATACTCATTGGATTTTATTTTGGGTTGCACAACCTTAACTCTACAGCTACAGTATTAACTGACTGTTTATTTCTCCTACACATGCATTTGATTAACCTATTCACTTTGAACGTCTTTCCACGTGTTAAAGATTTTAATTTAGTCTGTACAGAAACAAAACTTTATTTTACAACTAGTGAATTATTAGTTAAAACTTACTTGGTGACTGCCAGACAAGATTTCATTGTCATGGATAAGAGAAATGAACTGTAATCCTTGTAGAGTTGATATTACATTGAAGATTTTAAACTGAAAAGTCTTATTCAGAGTGACTTAAAATGAGCAAGCATCAAATTGAGAATAATAACATTATAAGCAAAAAGAGTGGAGCAGACAACTTCCATGTCCTTGAAGTGTTTTGTGCTGGTAGAACGGTCACATAAATGTTAGAGATTAAAACAACAAGAGCTACTAAAAAGAAATAAAAGTTTTAAAAATCCAAACAGTGGAAGGTTTCCCAAAAAGCCAAACTACAGAACAAAACAGCTACTGTAAAGTAAAGTAAAGCTGAATTGTCTTTTGTGTTCCAGCGGAGGATGTCCAGCGACATCAGCCCAAGCCTCGTCAACTGGATGACCAGCATGATGACCATGAGGCTGCAGGTCATTCTGGAGCACATCCCTGTCACACAGGAGCAGATCCAGAACTACATAGTTCACACACAGGTAATGGAACAGACACACAGTTTTTTCAGTCTTTTCTAAATATTTAGTTTTTATTTCATCTCTGTGTCAGAATATTAACTGACACATGCACATGAGTTTGAGGAAAATCACATTTCTAGACCTTACGTACTGTACCTGATGCAGCCTATCAGGCCCTCAGGTGTTCAGTTATACTCAAGATTTTAATATAGTTTTTTCCCCCAGTATTTTATATCAGTAGCTGTTGATTTATTTTCTGGATGTTACATCTGCAAATTTTATCGGTTTCTGGCACAACAGAGTGCACATGCATACAAATATGCATTGGTGACATGTTTTCAGCAGACCCGTCGTAATTGATGGCTGTTACGTATCCTGTTACTTTGGGCAGCCTGTCTGAAAAGGCTTATTAATATTAAATGACATTCTTTCACAGAGAGATCAGTCTTCTGCACCTGGCACACAAGAGCCTGAACGAGCACAGAGTGCAACGGTGAGCAGGAAGTGTCCAAAATATCCTTTTTCAGATTAATTCAGTGTGACGTTTTAGGTACCGAATTGCCCTTTACGCAACCTCATTTTGCTGCTTTACACTTCCACAGATAGGGGACACCCTCTCACCAGCTGCAGCGACCACAGCAGAGGAGGCCATGTCGGTCTCCCACGACACGAGGGCACCGTCACGGGAGACGAGAGTGTTGCCTGGGGACCTGGGAGCTTCGGGAGGAGCCGCACCATTAGGTGGTGACATGGCAGCAGCGGGAGCTGAGGGAGGGCGAGAGGAGTCTGCTGGAGAGTCGGAGGCCTGGGCAGCTGCTGTTCCCCCTGTAAGAACCCCTGCAGTTTTTTTACTCTTTTTATTTAACATTCATCTTTTTGTTTGATTGTAAATGTGAACTAGGGCAGTAGGGGAAAAAAAACGCCATGTAGTCAAGACAGCCCTTTCCTTTCTTGGACAGTTTCCCCATTAGTCTGGATAATTGAACGAACAAACTGTCACATATTTTTTATATGAACTGTTCATTCTGCAGAAAAAAGCTCCAATGAAAACTGTTGTTAAGTCTGGATTACTCAGAGTAACATTTTTTCTGGAAAGACAAATTGACTGAGACTGTCTTAAAATAATGCTCAAGTGTCAATATGTAAGCTGAGTTTTTTTTGGTTGCTGCAGTTATGCCCATACTTATGGTCAAAAGATGTTCTAACACAATCCCATTGTAAGAGAATAGAGATTAAATCCAGACATCGTTCTGTGGGAAAATGTATTTTACACAGTAGCCAAAACTAAAATGAGGCTTCTCCAGTCTTAGTTTATCAAATGAAAATTTTGTGTTTTTAGTACAAAATTGCCTCTTTAAGGCCTCGGCTGCTTTTGATTTATTGTTTTAAGGCAGACTTGAAAAAATGTGAACCCGTCCTTTAAAAGATACCCCTGATAACTCATACCTTATATAATCGGTATCTTCAATGTTTATTCACTCTACATGTTTTAGGAGTGGGTGCCCATCATCAGGTGCGATATGATCACCCAGAGGAAGATGAAGGCTCAGCCCCCGCTGTCTGATGCCTATTTGCACGGCATGCCAGCTAAACGTAGAAAGGTAATCGGATCAGATGTAACTTCACTCGGTATGTATGACTGTCACGTGTCCTTACCTTCTTTAAGTTTTGTGTGTGTGTTTTTGTTTCCAGACGGGACAGGGCGGTGGAAGCCTCCTGTCCATCTCCGATGCGGTGAGTCAAGCAGCCAGGACGGCTGGGGTGAAGCCCATCACGTCCGCCGAGCGATTACAGGACGATCTGGAGACCCAGGAGCTAAAGGAAGCGTACGCTGAACAGGTAACTGAATCAGGGACCCACTACACATCATTTAGTCCAATTATGACCGTGGTGCGGTCCCTCCTGTTTTCATAGTTTTGCCCATGATTTGTATCAGTCAGGACACCCTTTACTCTTAATCTACATTGCTCAGACATGTGGTTACCCTGGTAGCCACAGCTTTACAACAACTTTTTTTATCTTCACTAATTATCTCAAAGTTACAAAGAAAAAAATCTGTTGTCACAAGACTGCCTCTCTAACCACCTATTCACCTTTTGACATAGTGCTTGTACCTCCCATCATAATCGGGATATCTTTCCATTCTCTCAGGTTAAAGCTGACATCAAGAAACGAGTGAGGGAAGACCCAGACTTCAACTCTCAGCAGTTCCCCAACGCACACAGAGCCTTCTCATCAGACTCATAATCAGCCTCGACTGAGAAGCGCTCTAGTTGTTTTCATCCTAATGTGTATTATTTTTTGATCTTCATTTGACTACCACTCAGTGCAGCTTGACCCGCCCCACCCAGCCCCCAAACTGTCTGTATACCTTTTATTTTTATAGCAGTTAGCAGCTCTCCTCACTACTTACCTAAAGCTAATGTGACTACGTCCCCCTATTTATTGCTCTGTGTTTATTTTGATCCATCTTTTGCTGAGAGAACGTTCCTTATTAAAAGAAAATGTATTATATCAGATTTAAGTTTCACTAAATCAGGTGACTTTAATTCTGTTTGGATACATGTGTACATCTGTGTTTCTTCTGCTTGCACATCCTCGTGTTGCTTTGTTAACATGGATCATGAGTTTTCGTTATTTAGTGTACTTTTACCTTCCTCTCAATACTCCCCTCTACACTCTAAAATGCGAGAGTATACTTTCATGTGATGAACATGCTGTACAGTACATGAATGTACAGTAAGCTTAATAAAAATCTTGATACAACAGGATTTTTTAATATTAGTATCTCAAATAAGTCTGCTGGTAAATAACATGAAACCATGCTGCTTTTACTACTGGTGGAGGACGAATTTAAACCCATTACTCTAGTAAATGTCCTGAAATTTATACTGAAGTAAAAGGGTACAGTTATACTCAGTAAAACCTAAATAAAGTATCAAAAGTAATACTACTTGATGGAAGATTTATACTATCTGCAGATTATTTCCTCGATTAATTGATTGGTTTGTTAAACTTGAGAAATTAGTGAGAAATCTGACACCTTGATTTATCCAACTGATAGAACACTTAGTTGATTGACAGAAAATGAACCAGATAACGGTTATATATATTGTTGGGTAATTTAATATATAACAAACCATGTTTTATAAGCCCTCGGTATGTTTCATATGTAAAATCTCAAACTGGTTATCTGGTAAATCAGCAGCTGTCTGACAAAGGTACTGGAGTAAAAAGTCAAATAATTGCCTCTGAATGGTCCTGTGGCAGAGAAGTGGCATGAAATGAAAATACTAAAGTAGAAGTAAGACATTTTTGTACTTCAGTGAATGTACTTGAGTAAATGTATTTCGTTACATTCCACCAATGGCTGTAAAATATTTTGTCCACTAGAGAGCGCTAACAAATGTATTTCTTCAACTGTAAACTTGCTCAGTACATTCCTTGGTCTCAGATCTTTATGAGACACATTTAAGGGATCATAATTAAATGTTCATGTTATGTGTCTATTAAAATCTAAAACTTGAAATAATTTATCAGTAGTAGTTGAAAGTGCATGGGGAAAAAAAATCTGGTTTTATTTTTGTACAGTTTGGGAAAATTTCATGTCAGAAAGAAAAGAAAGTTACCCCATTTTCAAGACAAATGGGGTAACTGAACAGGCCTACAGGGGCAGAGGCCCAGGGGCCCTGAGGGGGTCAGGGGACCCCTGGACTAGAGCCTCTGTTTGAGTTGACTTAACATTTCTCCTTGGAAAGTCAATCAAAAAAACAAAAAAGAGAATCAAAATGGCGACAAAGAAAGGTAAAACAGCTAAAAAGTAATGCAAAAACAATGTCAAACACACAAAATGACTAGAGTCACAGAACGACTACAGGGACACAAAGTGTGTTGTGGAAAGAGATGGCACACAGCCACAAAGAGACAATGTTTTAGACAGGAGAAATGATAAAATACCAGGCAGACACAATATGACTACATAGATGCAAAACAACCTAAAATACACAAAATGACAACAAAGAAACAAAAAGGCACAGGTGACAAATACAAAGAGACATAAAAAGACAAAGATTTACAAAAACTATAAACCGACATAATGGTTTTTCGTCAAAAGGGATGCAAAATTACCACAGAGGCATAAAATGACCCACATTGTTGTCATTTTTGTCTCTTTCAGTCTTGCTTTTGTGTAAGAGGGATGGGGGGCCTTTTACATGTCTGTGCCCAGGGGCCCGATGTATGATCATATTGTCATACAAGCCTGTTTCAGTTTCAATCCGGACACCATGCTCTTGTTGTGAGAAGAACTTGAAAAACTGGGAACCTTTCCCTTAAGGACTTTTTTTTTTTTTTTAAAGTGATAATGTCTTCTTTACTTGGAAACGGCTGAAGAGAAAAATAAGATCCAAGCTGACAGTACCAGGGGAAGATGTGATTTAAAAAAAAAAAAAATTCCCAGAAAACAGCTATAGTGTACTAGACATCCTTCAGACACTATCCAAGACTTGTCTCAAGGGCAGCCTCAGTAGATTCTGTAGCCTTGCTTAGACTAAGATCTGGCACTGACACTCTCCGCCGAGGGTCACGGTTTGAAGTTTTCTGAAGAGAGATGTAGAGAGTCATATTTTCCAAGGAGCAAATGCAGAGAAACATGAGTTTGATCAAAAAATACTTTGATCACTGTGCGGAGGTGGGAGACGGAGGATGTAAGGAACCCAAATGACTTTTCCTGAGATCTGAGCTGAACTCGATTCACCCTGAGAACAGTTTTGGTTGGTAAAGTTACACGACAACCTGCACAGTTTTTGTCCCCTTTAATTCTGATGGAATGTACCCAGGTTTCATTGCCTGTTAAATTCTACCATTTAAATAAGCCAAACTTCCTCTTCAGCCTTTAGCACCATCTGTTCCTAATTTCAGTTCATTTTTAATTTGTTTGTCCTGCAGCATCAAATTACCAAATAAATGGTACACGGGTCATCAGGGGGAAGAGTACAAAACTACTCTATTTGTGTCATACCGTACGATTCTCTATGATTTGTTATAAAATTTACAAGAAACCTCTAAATATATGTACTAAATACTCACCATGTGCTTCCTCCTGTTTTCTCTGAAAATGACCTTCGACCCTTGAAGTACTTCCAAACTATTCCCCTCCAGAATTGTGGGTTTTACAGTATTTGACAAACGCTTAGGCTCGATTTCAAAGTGCAAACCTGTGCATTAGATCAAACATCGTGCAGTGAGTTTACTCAGTGCATCATTATATATATTTATCAATGAATTTTAGTCATTGTTACATATTGAAAATAAAATGGTGACTATCAAAGTACACATTTTAAAGTTTTCTTACTTTCTGTAAAGCTCCCTGTAATTACTGGTTTTGGTAAGTGCTATTTAAATAAAGTTCATTATCATAAACATTAACTACTTCTATAAAAATGGATGATGCAATTCTATAAAAAGCAATGAGAAAAAGTATAACTTAAGCAGATATAAATAGGTTTATGATGTCATCTAAAGTTTTTCTTTAGAGTAAATCGTGACAAGACTAAAGATTATTATGACTGAAATCACCGTTTCTGTTCTGTGTCATACACAAAGTTTGATTTTCATTTCAGATGAAAAACTGTGGACTTTTACGCTAAAAGTAAGTAAAAGTCTGGGATCACATGAAGAGGCAGTAGACACTGAGACAGAAGAACTGTGGAAAGTTCCCCGAGCATGATCACGCCAAATAGTGATTCTGATTGTTGTTCCGATCGTTGATTTGTATGCTGAGTAATAAGCATTGAAACTTGTGCTATGATGAGGTGTCTGTATTCTGAGGGTGGAAATGTGATACAAGGGTTTGCCCTTTGGATGTAAAGGCATAATATTGTGTTTAAACCAAATAATAATAATATAAAGCTAAGAATTTAGATTTTCAGTTTTTCAGTGGTGGAGAGTAACTAAGTACATTTACCCAAATAGTATGCCTAGGTAAAAAATTTGAGGTTTTTCAGTTATTTCCATTTTATGGTACCCTATACTTTTACTTCACTATATATCAGAATGGAATATTACGTGTTTTACTTCACTGTATTGATCTTACTGCTGTAGCTTCTAGTGACTTTTTAAATGAACTACTTAGAACAAGCTCCACCTCAACCAGCTACAGCTGTAAAATGTAACTTCTGCATTGATGCATTCACTTAAGTCTAACGATGTGATATTTGATAATTTACTACTTTTTTTTGATATTTGAAGTACGTTTTGCTTTTACTTATGTACTTTTACTGCAGTATGATTTTGAAGCAGGACTTACTTGTAATTGAGTACTTTTACTTTGCCCTATTGGTAGTATTACTTGAGTAAATGTTTTAAGTATACTTGTATACAGATCATGAATAACAGCACTTGATTGAAATCTTAATAAATAAACCAATGCTTTTTTATAAACTATTTTTTAATAAGTCCAGCACAGCGATACACTCATGAACAGGTCATATTAGTTTGTGTCTCATCCAGAGACATATCGAAATATTTTGTATCAGTGTCTAAATAAGGCCATGTAATAGGCCCGTCCCTGCCATTGCCTGCCAGAGGAGTAATCTTTTTTTTTTTTATAAATAGATTGATCTTAATATAGAATATAGTTAATTACAAGGTGTGCACGCAATGATCTTTAATATGTTGACACCTCTGTGAACAGGTCGGACCGCCTGAGGAGTCCATTACTCAATCAGAGCAGGGGCAGGTCCTGGTCGGCATCCTGTTTGGAGTGAGGAATGTGAGCAGGTCACGCCTGTCTCTTGGCAACGGATTCGACAGGAAGAGCATGAATGAAAAATTTCTGTGTTGCGTTCGGCAGCTCCGTGTGTTTCTGTTTGGAAAATCGAGGGAAAGGTACAAAGCTGTGAGAGAATGAATATGATGAAACAATTTAGTATAAATTCATAATTTTTTTTTTAACATAGAAATTAAAGAAAAATAAATACAGAAAACAAATACAAGCTTGGTTTAATATTTACTGTGCCTCTGTCTATTTAACTGCAACAGGTTTGACTTTAATCTGATGTTGATCTTTCCCTGCTGTTGGAAAGTCCAACAGCGAAATCCACAGACAGCTTATCTGGGAGCGGTGACCAAAGTCAACCAGTCATCACAGTGCTCACCTGCACTTTATTTGCATAAGGTAGGTGTGTTTGTGTGTGTTTGTGTGTGTGTGTGTGTGTGTGTTGATCATGCACAGCTGCCATGAGCTCCTGCCACTTTGAGACAGATTAGAATTAAACAAATGATACTCACCAGGTTTCATTCAAAGAAAATAGTTTGACTTTTTTCTTGGGAAATACACGTATTTGCTTTCTTGCCAAGAGTTTAAGTAGAAGCTTATTACCAATGTTATGTCTCTGGTATATACGAAGCTACAGCTGGCAGCCAATTAGCCTAGCTTAGCATAAAGACTGGAAGCAGGGGGAAATTACTAGCCAAGCTCCATCCAAAGGTAACAACCAGCCCACCAGCAACTCTAAAGCTCACAAATCAACACATTTGGTCCTCACTAGTTGGAGTTTTGAGTCCTCTTGTGTTCAGAAAGTCAATGCTCCCAGCTAAAAATAAAAATTAAAAAAAAATGTGGGGCACACAACCCTGTAACATTTGGCCATGTAAAACTTTAAGGTATGTGTTTTTTACACTTTGGTTTTCATAGGATTTAACAAAGAAAGATATACAGAGTTAATTGATTAACTCTAGAGGTGCTAGCAAGGATTTTTTTCTAACGATGGACAGAGCCAGGCTAGCTGCCCCCCCCCCCAATTTCCAGCCTTTATGCTAAGCTAAGCTAAATAGCTGCTAGCTACATATTTACAATACAGACAATAAAGTGGTATCAATATCATCTCACTCTAAATTTAAAAAAAAAGTAAATTAGTGTACCTACCAAAATCTCAAACTATTCTCGTAAAAGACACAATAGTCACAGTAGCAAAGACGGCATCATTTTCAATGAAAGCAATAAAGCAACAATTATTAAATTGAGGGTACATAACTATTGGAAACACAGAGAAAACTTAATTTTTTTCTTAGAAACAAAAGGCTGAATTTATAAGCAATAAATTGCACATTTGCTCATTTGAGGAACAGTTAGGGTTATTGTAGCCAGACTTGATGTTGTGTACCAGTGGCGGTAACTGACATCTGAGTCAGTTTTGTTCCCTTTACGACTCCTCGGGATTCTCTCCTGTTGTGTTAGTGTCACACTATTATCACTCCTCAATTTTGGTGGCAATCAACGTGTCTCGCTTTAAAATTGTACAAAATGTATAGAGAAGTGTGGTTAAGGGGCACAAAAAATTTATTCTGCAGTGCAATTTATTAAGTGGTTATAGGAAGGCTCCGGGGTTTGATCGGGGATCTTTGATATTTCTGTATCTGTGGGTGAGCCAAACTCCAAGGATCTGAAAGGAAATATAAATAAGCTATTGTCAGTTTCCTGAATATATATCTAACTTCACCCCAATACATCAGCACCTATTTCACACCAAATTCCACATTTTTTTAAAAAACCTGTCAGCTCTGTCACTTTGACATATTACTGACCTCAGTAAAACTGAAGAAGAGTCCAAGGCCACCAACGAAGTGTAGCACCTTCCCGGCGTACTGCTGGATGATGTCTGAGCAGGCTACACAAGACAGCGGCGTGTCCTTAAAGCATCTCTACGGGAAGAGGAAGCAAGGGAGAAAAATCCAGTAACTCCCAGAGATCAAATCGCCGCTAAGAAGTCAGAAAAATGAACATTCCAGAGGATTTACTTACGGCAGCGCAGGTGCCGTTGTAGTTTACGCTGGAGAAGCCACAGCAGTTGAGGGTTTTCTCCACATCCTGCTGGGTGGCCTCGGATTTGTTCCATCCGATCTCCAGGAGATGGTCCTGCAAATGAGAGTTACAGAGCCTGGTTGTGTTTCTGTAAATGTAAAAGCCACATTTATTAAAAAAAATAAAAAATAAAATAAAATTATTTTTATATATATATATATATATATATATATAAAAATAAATAAATAAATAAATAAAGCTTGAGATCAGTTAGGAGGAAAAAGTACAATATTTTCCTCTGAACTGTGTTGGAGTAGAAGTAGAAAGTAGCATTAAATGGAAATGCTCATTTAAAGTACAAGTACTTCAAAATTGTGCTTAAATGTGGTAATTAACTTACTTAGTTACTTCCCAACACTTTTCAAATAGCAGTAGGATAACATACTTATCTAAATATATGTGACTCAGCAGAGACAAGATAAACATACCTGTTGGTCTTTATTCAGGGCCAGACAAGCACAGGACACGGAGAGCTGCACAACGAACACCATGAACAGGATCATCATGTACTGAATCAAGTTTAGGAGGCTTACGTCAGATTAATAATCACAAAAACACCCTGAAATCTCCACGTCTTCCACCAGAGCCATTGAAATGCGAGCTCAACAAGAAGGGATAAAAATCCTCCAAGAGCTTTGGCTTGTTTGCTTTTCATTCTGCTTGGGCACAGAAACACCCTCCGGGAGCTTGTGAGAAGCCTCCCTGAACCAAAAGGATACAAAGAAGAGCAGGACCTGGTGGTGCTTCAGGGCACCGCACAGACCCACGAAGGCAACCAGGAACAGGAACACACCCACGCCGATGACCCCTGCCACCACCCTGATGCTCGAGACCAGGCCAAACCATTTCCCCCAGGCTGCCACTCCGATCAGCAGCAGACTCACCAGCTAAGGAGGGAGAGAAAAAAACAAAACCAAAAAAAAACCCAATGATGTTATGAGAGAAGAAGGAAGAATAATCAATTTCAATCTCCTTGCCACGTCACTGCTGATGATTCTCCAATTCAGCCCTTTTAACTACAGGCATTACTCAGGGCTGAAAAAGGCACTTTGGCTTCTACCACCATGTTTTTTCAAGTAAAAAAGATAAAGATCTGGAATAAAAGATGGGGCAGTAAAGGACAATGCTCTTTGTCATAAAGATGCAAATACTTAAATCATCTATCATAACATGTCAAGTAAAGCTACCAAGGAAACTATGAAGGGTTAATGCATTAACATTACAGATATTTACATAACATTTCTACTACCATTATCATGGAAAGTATGATAAACAGTTTAATCATAATTTGTTGTGCATCCACCACCTGGGAAAGCAGACTTGCAGTAGATTCTTAATTAAACTAGAGGGGTAAAAGTTAGAAAGTAAAGTTAAAAAAAGGTAATTATTGTTCTAAAATCTGTTGCTTTTCTTCGAAAGCTACACTATTCATAGGTGGATACGATAAGAGAGCTGTGCCCCCCCCAGAGATGACGGAGATTAAAGTCCATTCCTGAATCTAATGATCATTTAACCCAATTACTGTATTTAATCAAAATTATATATATATATATACATATATACATATATATATATATATATATATATATATATATATATATATATATATATAATTATTTTTTTTTTTCAAATCAACAATGCCTGTCATAATTATTTCCTACTGCCCAGGGTGAGGTCAGCAAACGCCTTAACTAACCAACAACCCATTCACATCTAAGTCTCACACTTGAGAATCGAGAAACACTCAGTTTTATTTAGTCAGTTATCAAAACAACTGCTGATTAATTTTTTGTCAGTGGACTAATCAATTAACATCAACTGACTAGCTGTTGCAGACCTAATCAAATCTATCTTTAGTAATTTAATAATTATTGGCTGCGGGCTTGCATGAAAATGTACTTGAACCTGGGTTCAGCTCCTAAGTCAAAGGAAACTGGATTGGATTTGCTGTTAAACGGACGGCTTTGTGTTAGATATATATTTATTGGGTTGTTTTATTTTTCATTTACTACTTAAATAAAATATGCAGAACAGGCAAACTTCTGCACATACAAAGCAGCTCCAGAGTTACCGTGTAATGTAAGTCAGGACATGGTATGAAATGAATAAAAAATATTTCAAATTTCTTTCACAAAGGAGTTAACATTATTGCCCTCAAGTAGATACAGGGCAGTTTTCTGGAATAATTGAAAACAACCTGAAATCAGACACATCGGGTGTGTTGCAATGAAAAGGTATTTATACCTTCATTTATCTTTAAGGCTTTTTAGGTTTTCTTTTTTTTTCTTCTTCTTCTTCTTCCTCTTCTTACCTCTGAGTCGAGCTGCCAATAAAACCAACACTGACAAAAGCAACTGGCTGCTGTTAACTGGGTCCAATCACCATTCACCGCCAGCAGCACCTGTCTGCTCCGCGGCGAGGTGCCGCTGCCGCTACAGGTGAGGGGATCGTCCCAGGTGAGGATCGTCTCAGGTGAGGGGATCGTCTCAGGTGAGGGGATCGTCCCAGGTGAGGGGATCGCCGAGGTCCGACCCCCCCACCACCACACACACACACACACAAACACACACACACACACAAACACACACACAATAAAACGGCAGCGAATTCCTACTCACAACGTAGAGGATGTTGAGAGCGCAGAGTGAGTTCTTGGTGCAAACGAATCCGCCACAAACCATCGCTGCTCTGCAGAGAGTCCTTCAGGAAATAAAATGAAGATTCTTCCACCTCTCCAGGGTTTGGTTTGTTTGTCTCTTTGTTTTGTTTGTTTGTTGGTTTTTTTCTCCCCCCTCCCGTGACACCGCGTCGGGCCTGACACTCTCCGGCTCCGTTTACCTGCTGGCTCCGCAGGTAGGGGCCAGACCAGGAGCGTTTCCTGGTGAGATCCTGCGCGCTGATTGGCCAGTTGCCTCCCGTCACAGGAGCCTTTTTTCCCCCCTCATAGTCTGTTACTAATTAACCCCGATCATTGCAGGTTCACTAAAAAAAAACCTTAGGCCTCCACTTCAATCCTGATCTCAGTTTTTTTTTTTAAATAAAGATTTGTCGGATCTATAAGTAAAAAGAAAGAAAAAGAGACAGAATGATGGCCAACAATTTCTAAACATAACAGAAGAATGATTGTTCGTATTAGTTTTAATGCCCATCAAAAAGGTTTTTGTGTTTGTGTTTACTTCACCTGAATGACACTTGGATTTTCTAATTAAAGCACACATTTCAAGTTTATTGGGTTATAGTCCCCCCTTGTGGCTAAAAATACTCATTTCAGATGCCTCATGTGTTCAATTGTGTGCAACATCATTTCTATGAGTTTAATATTTTTCAGACTTACTAATATATTAATGTTAATTTACATTTCCTATTTTTCTTTGTTTTATTTAGTTCTAAGGATTATATCTGATATTTGCACCAATTATTTATTTATTTATTTATTATTATTTATATGGTTGAGTTTGTTTAAAAAAATTAAAATCAAATTGATTTAAAAAAAGTTTATTCTGTCTCAGGATTCTGTCTGGGAAGACTCATCCTGATATTTGAATGAAAGCAGTTTTGCATTTGAGATAACAATAGTAGTTTTGTTTGCTGAAGCGTGGTGACACCTTAAAATGTTGTACTTGTTGTGCAAAAATATGATTTATGACCTTGATTTGTCTCAATATTGTTCCTGTTACTAATCTGTTATAAATGTATACTTTCGAAATAGGTTTTATTTATAGATCAGAATTATTGATTTATTTTTCATTACTTTTAATTTTTACTGAGGTATTTTCTTTTATCTTTATCTGACTACATACAAGGTTATATGTAAGAGTATAACTGATTAAAAAAAGATCAGTTGTGTCTTTGAGTTAACAATTGCAGTTATGTAAGTGTGTGAAAATAAACCAAAAATGAATATTGGGTGCAACATGTTAAGAATGTCTGGTGTAGTTCACCACAAAAGTGCAGAATGATGTTCCATGCCGTAGTTTACAATGAAAGTGTAATGTGGTGAAAGAGATGTTTAAAGTAGCACAAAATGGAAAGCAAGTATAGGTAAAAGTACCTTTAAATTGTATTTAAATGCAGTTTTTGAGTAAATGACTGATGGTTGCAACATGTTGGGTCAGAAGGGTTGAATCTGCACATTATGTATTTCATGCATCACGTACTGTTTGCAGTAAAGTCGGCCATATACATGTTTTTGGCAACTCTGCCCAACCCTGCAGAGAGTGGGCCCTAGATTTATTAGATGATTTTGCAGGTTATGAGTAGAACAGGAAACAGTTGCATTCATTGGTAGAATTCTTTTTTTACACATTATGAAAATACGATGTGTGCTGAGCTGAATTTCACAACCTGTAGGCTGACATTGTTAGAGTCAAACAGGATAAGAATGTAAAGATGATAGCGTTCCTTCAACCCCTGACACCCCCCCCCCCCACCACCACCACCACCCAAACACCCACCCACACAACAACAACTTGGCACTCTTACGAAATTCTGGCAAAAAAGGAGAAGCACAGGTCATGAAATTGCATCTGGTTTCTGTGGCTCAGAAACCAGACGTTGATTCACTTATGATCTGCACCTCATCTGCTGGACTTTTCTGTTCTTATGCTTCTTTCTCTGCCATTATATTAACAAATACTGTCTCTGATACAACTGAAAATAATGGAAGACGAGGTGAATTACGCAACAGTGATTTTCAAGCCTAGGGGTGAGTGTCCATCATA
This sequence comes from Istiophorus platypterus, assembly GCA_016859345.1. Taxonomy (NCBI): domain Eukaryota; kingdom Metazoa; phylum Chordata; class Actinopteri; order Istiophoriformes; family Istiophoridae; genus Istiophorus; species Istiophorus platypterus. The sequence continues at coordinate 6,151,829 of CM029126.1, read as the reverse complement.
CATGTGGAATTTATTAATTTTACTTTAACCCACAGGCGTCTAATTGAGTTTTGACAGTTTCACAAAAAACTCTATTGTTTCTTAATGGCAGATTTGAGTCACTTGGGATTTATATGACTATTTCTGTTCTGTTTCTGTGCACCTTTGAACTTCCGGTCTACAACATCTTAAAAGTGAAATGTAACACATTTTACTCCATTTGTTTGACCGGTGTATTTGGAGAGTAATATTTAACCCACAAGTTTTAGGGCCAATTTATAAAATATATATCCCCTGTTCTACATGGCATGCTTCACAGACAACGGATATGCACATCAGCGACCCTAGTGCTTGTAAATATAATTTGAATAATGTGAAAAAAAAAAAGGAAATGCTGTCATGGGTCACTGGGGTTTCATTTCCTGCTTTTAATGCATTTCCCTGATGATATTTGTGTTTGAATAAGATTCTGAAGGCCTTTTACTTGTATTTGTGTAAGTTAGTAATTTTTTAATTTTTTAATTTTACCAAAGTAAAGAATAGAGTATTCCCTCTATCAATGGGAGGGTGCTCTGCACGTGCAGTAATAGGCCGCCCCAAGACCCAGTGTTTAGACAAAATGTCTTTATGTATGATTGCACATACATTATGCTCAACTAAACCCCTCTTCCCTGTAAATATTACCATATTTCTATGAAAGCAGTCCACCCAAATTTACCTTAATCTTAATTTTCATCTAAAATTTATGCTTAGGTTTCTTTAAATATAGAGAAACCCTTTTCCCCACTTTAACACATTGCAGCTCATCAGTGACTTATGATGTTTGTGACAATATGAATCGGTGAAAATGGAGTCACCTGAGTGAGGGTGTGTTAGATTTTAAGGGCTTATGGAAACACGAACCATTAAACACTTTGAACAGTTATGAAACAGGTATCACTCCGTCCTATGGTTTCGATTCATGCATTTTTAAAATTTCAAATGATACTTAATGTCTTGCTTAATGTCTTTCCTATTTTTTTTTTGAGGACTGCTTAAGAGCTTCAATTTTGACACACTACTTCCCTCTAATTTTAAATTAAGTTTGTAATTTGGTGTAACAACCATCTTTTTTGGCCATTTTCTTATAATTTTATTCAATTCCCGTGCCAAATGCATTTCTAAATATTGAGATATAACTTATGAATGTATTAGAAGGGAAGGAACAGTTTTTATTTTGTGTTTTTATTACTGTGTTTTAAACAGGTAAAGGCAGTGGCCCAACAACAATGACGCAGTAAAATCCAGGGTAGCTTTAGTGTTATCCAACAGCAAAAATTTATATATCCAGTAATGGTGTCAACATCAGCTTTTCCTCTAAGTAAATCAGATTAGAGATTAAGAGTTTATTTTCTCTTTGTTAGTGTCTTGAAATGCCAGAGCCAGAGCTGAGATTGCCAAACTACTTACCTCACGTGACCTCTGAATGACACAACTCTAAGAAATATAACAAATACATTCAAAATTTTAATTTATATACACATGTTCTGCATTTTACAGAGAAACCAGAGGACCTGGAAAACATCTATAATAACGTGATGACTAAGGAACAGGCATGGAAAACAAATCCTGTCATAGAAGGTTATTCTTTGGTTTATTATAATAAAAAATGGGAAATATGACAACTATGTGTTGTAAAATCTGCAGAATAAATGTATTGTTTGTTGTTCTTGGTAGAAAATGAAAAGAGAGACCCCAAGCATACTCTGTTTCATATGGTGGCAGCAGGTTTGGTGATTATTTGTGTCGCCCTGGCGTTAGTCATCATGACCCTCAGCATCCACTGTAAGTCTCTTCATCTATCTGCCCCTTTTCAAGGACTATGACTTTCGAAGCAGTTTTACAGTAACAAGTGAGTCCAGCAGTGACCGTATCTTCCCCCGACTGCAGTGAAAAGAGTCATATTGCAGCACGACAGAGAAAACCTGAGTTTGTCGGTGCAGAATCTGCTGCTGCAGAAGGAGATGACAGACTTGGGGAGACAGAACAAGGAGCTGACCAGGCAGAGGGACAGACTCAACTGGACTATTGGAACCATCCTCAAATATGACAACTTCCCAGTGAGAATTCAATGTCCACAGAAAGGTAAAAAAAAAAAAAAAAAAAAGTACAATTTATGCAAAAAAAAAAAAAATGTCAACGAGTGTTCCCGTTCTTTTTACGCTATTTCACCTCTAAACCTTAAGCTCCTAAACTGCAAATGTAGTAATTTCACGTGAGTTTTATGTCATTTTGATTCTATTTTTACTGTTTAATGTCAGGACTTTCATAGCATTGACTTTCTGGAACAAAAATATTTTTATTTGGTGTAGAATTCAATTAAAACAATAAATGGAAAATGTATATTCTTTAATATATAATACTTTAGATATTTTATTTATATAGTAGAGAAAAAAACTATGATCATGATTTTTTTTAATTTTACTCTTGTTTAACAGTGTGTAAACCCTGTCGAGACGGCTGGGTACATTTTCAGTCGAACTGTTACTATTTCATGGAATCTGATTATTACTCCCGGAAGACATGGGACAAGAGTCGTTACTACTGCAGGAGCAGGCAGGCAGATTTGGTGGTGATTGACAGCCGGGAGGAACAGGCAAGACTGATTTTATGATTTACTTTGTAATTTTCATGCTAAGACAGGTTAGACAGCACTCAACCTCCAGCTTCATAGATTAGTGGTGGAAGACATGATCAGACCCTTTACTTAAGTAAAAGTATCAAGACCAGCACTGAAAATGTATATAAGTGAGCTTCACAGCTACTTGATTTCCACATTTCATTTGTTTTGAAATCTCTCTCATGTGTCCCTGATCCTCTCTGATATGTGTTTGATTTGCCTATTTCTTTCTCGTGCATATCTTTTGTCTTTTACCTTCATGAAGCACATTGCTTCACATCTTTTTTTGTATGAAATATGTAAAATGGGTTAATTATCATTATATCATAGCAGACTCAGAAAGATCCATTTTGCTTGACAAATAATGCCTGTATCATAAATTCAGGAATTTATCAGTAACCATACTACAACCTATGAAGATGGAAGTCATGGATACTGGATTGGTTTGAGCAACAAGAATGCGAACAAAATATGGATGTGGGTGGATGGGAGCAGCCTCAATATGATGTAAGCACAAAAACACACTCAGTGGTTTCCACATATGCCACTTTAACCTCAGTAAATCAAGACCCCCAATTCAGAGGCATTACTTTATCCTTACTCCATACAAACCAGACCATTGGCAAGACGATCGGCAGCCTGATGAGATCTGATGGACGGGGCGAATGAAGCAAACATCTTCCAGTTAATTATGGTGGCAGATGGCAAAATTAATAAAAGTCTGACAGTAAAATCACTTTCAACACGTTCAGCTCCTTCCGCAAGGCCAAAAATCAACACCTTTCCCAAAAGAAGCAAAGAGGGAGGAGGCAATAGGATGTATGGAAAGTGTCTGCAATTTGCACAAACACTGCTGCTGGTTTAAGGTTGAGGTCAGTTGTCTTGACAATGGTCTATTTTGTTAACTCTAACCAGGAAATCAGTCTGAAAGCAAACGGACACTTGTGCAGGGCAATACTGACACAGTGTGAAAAAAGAGACTCAACAAAGTGACTCGCACAGGTTACAGGTCACGTGGCTGGGGGCATTAACTTATGGACACAACAAGGCTCAAAACTCCAACCTATTAAGATACAGCGCCTTGATCCGTCGTGTTTCAAGTCTTTATGCTAAGTTAAGCTAAATGGCTGTTGGCTGTAGTTCCAACAGACATACTTAGGACTGGTATCAATATTCTGATCTAACTCTCTAAAATGTAGAGGGGGAATGCGGATTGAAACCATCTGAATACTTTTCTTCCCCAGGTACTGGAAAACAGAACTCCCAGGCTACAGCGTGTCTTGCACTCTAAGTTTGCCGCCAGATCCTCTGGCCAACTGGATGAAAGCCAGCTGTGAAATGTGGAATCGCTTTATCTGTGAAACAAGAGCCCTGATCAAATCAGATTAGGAATCAGTCTCATTATCGAAATAAGTTCTATATCATTCGAGAAATCAAATTGTATATCTACTTGGTCTTTTTTTGTGTTTTTTGTTTTGTCCTGATTGATATATGGTTTTTAAAACTAAAAAAATAAGCAAATTTCTTTGTCATCATTTGTCTTTTGTACATATACTGTACATACATACATATATATACATATAGTGCATGTAAACCTACATATGAAAGAGATAAGAAAACAAACTGAGTTATTTACATTAATTTTTGTCTTGCAGCCTTTCTCTTCCATTATTGTCATACTATTTTATTATTATGATGACAAGCAGTCATCATAGTATATTATATAACATAGTATCACTCATGCATGATCCATCATAGCAGCAATAACGATTATTTAGGTGCATATAGGACTTTAAAATGTGTATGTGTGTGTGTGTGTGTGTGTGTGTGTGTGTGTGTGTGGGGGGGGCTCACTTTAGCAAATGGCAGTTTGAGTTCATCCCTTCTGCCAAAGCAGCCCCATATGAGCTACTGCTGAATACTATGTATAGAAATATGTGAGCATGTGTGCATCATTGTGTCAAGATACATATGTGGAGATACAGAAGGGGGGCATGAATGTGCTGTTGTGTATATATGTATGTATGAGAATCTCTACCGTGTTAATTTCGTGTGTTGTTTTTCGTATGACACATTATCATATGCAGCCTGTGTGAGCAATTTTCCCTTTCTCCTGGGACAATAAAGACTTGATGATGACTGATCGTCTATCTACTCTTTGCTAAATACATATGATATATATTATTATATTATAATTTATTTATATTCCTTGAATGTACAGTATAGTTAAGTACATGTTCTAACAATAACATAATGTAGTTTTTGACAGGAGATTGGTGACTAATTTAAAGGATATGTGGTAACATTCTGTATGTTTTTCTTATTGCCAGCAAATTCCACTAAAAGTACTCAGGCCAACACTGAACTGATCTTTCTAACAAGTACAGTTTTCGTCTGTGTAGCCAAAGAATCACATATTTTATTCCTCTGGACCACAGAGATTCACAGTTGTCAAAAAACTATAATAAAAACTACTGTACTCAATAGAGCAAAAAACATAGTGTGTAACAAAAAATTTGCATATCCAGAGCCTTAGTTTATCACATGACATTGTATGTCAAGACTAGACTGTTCATCAGTTAATAAATCCAAATGTGAGTTAAGGCCCCAGAAATAAACATGACAGGTTAACATATCGAGTTCAGTTTCAGACAATGTCCTGAATGTGTCACGTGTTTTGTCACCAAACACGTACTTCTGAGAAAAACAATACACATATCTTGTGTAATCATTGACCACAAATCGATGCTTTAGCTGGAGCATTGTCCTATAAAAACGTGTCACAATGCAAACAAAGGAGCTGCAGTCTATAAAGTGCAGAGGGAAGAGGAAACTCAGGTTTATTTTCCATGCGGTACGATAGCGCTGTGGAAGTTTTCTCAGTCACACCTTTCAAGCATCAGCAACAGTTTCTTTTAAAACGCGCTCTTAATCTCTGCACTGAAGCAAGCACGGGAATGTATGACCCTTAGGGATGGAGGAAGAACTCCATTATGCTACTGTGGTTTTCAGTAATGGTCGTGACTCATCAAAAGGTAAGGGACTCTCTCTTCATTAAGAATAAAAGATGGTGTCGCTGGGATTCAAAAAGTTCTTTTGAGCGATTTAACATTTTTCAAAGGGTTTTTTGTGGGAGCAACTCTCGCTTGACCCTTGAAATCAAATTGAAGTTCAAAATTGATTTTTTAATCTTGCTTGGTAAATTTCCAAGTAATGGATTTCAAAAAAAGTGCCATAGCCTGTCTATGGCACATAGAGTGGAAAACAAAGGCTGTTTACAGATCACAGTTACATAATGTAACTATGAAGAGGCTTTATTTGCATACTGTAATTGATTACCGTGTTATTTTCTCTCTTGCTTAGGAAGTCAACATAATTTAATGTCATCACATCACTATAAATCTGTCTAATGATTTCTACATATTGTTCTTATCATCAACCAGAGAAAAATGAGGACTCAACAATTTATACGATAGTAAAGCCTAAAGGGCCTTCTACTACTATAACACGTAAGTTATAAAATATGTTGATTATCTTATTTTCATTTAAGATATAGAACACCATAAAACAACCAATATACTTTACTTTTGGGAAAAAAAAAGTATCAATTCACACCTCACTTAATTTTTCATTGTTATTTCAAAAAGGTTTTTCTCAAGAAATAGTTGTTACGTGCTTCACAAAGGAGAAAATAAACCCCCAAAAAAAGTTAAATTTGTTCTTCCCAACCTGTTTTGAGCCTTTCCACATCAAACTTGAATGTTGTTGGCATGTAGACTTTGTGAGATAGGACTCCTTAAACTCATTAAAAAAGAAATTAAATTTAAAATAAATAAATAAATAAAATTAAAAAAGATAAATAGAAAATATATATATACATATATAATTATTATATGAATTTCCTGCATGATCATAGAAGTGGTAGAAATGACAGTAGTATGTCAGAAAGTAAACACAGGTCAAACTTAACTTTCAGTATATTATAATACAAAATACCAATAATAAATCAATGCAACCATAATATAGTTGATATCTAATAATATTATGACAATATCAATCATGGTTCCTATATGAGTTTCTAATCACAAGCAGATGGTGAAGCAGCTGCACACTCTCAGCACCTCCGTCCACTGGTGTTTTGTCTGGGGATACTTTGTGTCGCCCTGGTGGCAGGCATCATCTACGGTGAGTTTAATTTTAGAGAGTCTAACCTTTAATGAACCGTTGTAGCGGCTGATATCACATTTAGACCAACCAAGTCAGTCTGGGATGCCTTCCACCAAAAGACAAAAAAAAAAAAAAAGAAAGATAAAAAAAGAGGGAGATCTATTCTCAGGAATGGGAGCTTTGTCCGAACAGTGCTTGTTTATTCAGATTCAGGAGTCTGTTTTGTTTTTTTTGTTACTCTTGATTTGTAATGTTGACTTCATCACCTCTTTGTTTCATATCCTATGGTAATGTAGCAGTGAGGTGAAACATTTTACCCTCTGCTGTGTTTATGCACAATTTGATGTTAGAGAAGTAAAGGGTTGGCTGCTAAGAGATAGTAAAAGATAGCTGGAACAGAACTAGGTCAGAAATCAAATGTGTTTATAATTGTTCAAAAGAGCGTACTGGAATTTGGCGTGAAAAGCCAGCCGTCATAAAGAGAGGGCGGAGACGCGATATTGTTATAGTACAGGGTTGATGTGGCGGCTGTTCATACAGTTTCTCCTGGAAGACATTCATAGTGTTGCGCCCTGTGGTTCAAATGAAAAGCGACAGTGTCAAGATAAGAAAAGAGCTGAAGAGAGAAGGTCAGACGCTTGCTCCTTTCCAAGCCCTGCACAGCTCACCAGTCATAGCATGGATAGGTGCGAATGTCAGCCTGTTGGTCTCGGTCAGTTGCTTGAAATGGTAACACACAGCCCTCCTTACTCAACTGTTGCAGAGCGGTGAGGGGAGGGGGTTTCCGAAGATAGTCAACCGTCCAACAAGCACTTCTGAAGAGGCACATTTTGCATGTTTATTTTTTTGAGAACACACTCTAACTGATGGATGCTGTGCTGTTCAGAAGCTGAAAATTCATTTTCGGATGCTGGAGGCTTTTTAAAATGGCCCCTAAGTCAGGCTACCACGTGGCCATAACACGGAAAATCAGCATTAGGCCGGAAATCAATCTAAAAAGGTCCAGAGTAAAGCATGTGGGATTATTGAAAATAATGCTTCTCTATTTACATCAAGTGCATCTAATGATTGATTGGCCGGCCGAATGACGTGCCATCTCTTTCTCCTCGTCGCCGTAGTCACCATGGAAATGAACGGACGGAGAGCGGAATTCACGGCCAACCTCAACAACCTCACGATAGAAAATCAGCGGCTGATCACGGACAAGAGCGTCCTGGAGATCAAGACCGAGGAGCTGAGCAGAGACAGAGATGATCTCAACTGGACGCTCGCAGTCATCCTGCAATTCAAGACCTTTCCGGTAAATGAGTACTGCCCTAAGAAAGGTGGGTACTTTACTATGATGTCCCCACAGTATGTCTAGCTCTTAACCCACGCAATATAAACTCTTCTGTTTTAACACACCTGCAGGATTTGAATTCTTTGAGATACCAAGCTGTGAAAATGGTATTGGAAAACAAATTCAAGGGATTAGAAATCAGGAAAAAAATGAGGTAACCTGAACAAGAGTTAAACCGAGGGCTTTGTAAAAATTGATTGGTACAGTAACAAGAAAATCGAATCAACAAAAATTCATGTTAACTATCAAAATAGCAAACTACACTGTCCACATAGGAAATAAAACGAGTTAATTAATCTAGTAAACATAGAGACCACAAGGGTAAAGGTAAAAAGAGAAACAGAAAATGATTTCTAATGTTGTATTGGCAACACGTTAGCGTGTAAACTTGCTAGCTTAGTTTGCATTAAACTGATTTGCAGAAGAAAAAAAAAAATTCTACTAAAAAAAGAGCCACAAAAAAACAAAAAATAAAGGAGTTCCAACAGAGAAAGCTCCAACAAGGGCATTTGGGGAGTAGATAAAAAATGTCCGTCAGTGTTTGTTTGGTCAGTGATCTGACAAAATGGCGGATGGAACAATGTCAGTTAAACTGTAACTGCCGCCGAACTGTACCAGCCGCGGTTGCTATAGCAACAGAGAGTTCAGCTGAAACCGACTGCTGATGTCAGTTTACCAGGAACTGATAAAGGGCTTCACTTACAAAAACGAGAGATGGTAGTGGATAATTTCATTGTCCCCTGAGCGTGTAGCCTCCAAAGACATTTAGTCAAGTCCCGTTTATCGGTGCCTTCATATCAATGTGAAGTTAACGGTGACCTCTTAGTGCAAACAAGTCAGACTGTGATTTAAACAGTCGGTGGCAGCTATCACAGTCGAGGACCTTGTTTCTAAACAAGACCACCAAGACAAAACTAGAGCCATGCTAGCAACTCCGTGTAGCATGAGCCAGTGCCACATACCGCAGCATTTATAGCCTCAGCTAACTGGTGATGCCTAAATTACCGAGGCTCGGCAGTGCTTTGAGCTAAATGCTAATCTTTACCAGGCTTTCACATCACATAAAATTAAGTGAAAAAGCGACTAGGCATTTCCCAAGCTTCTTAAATGGTCTCGTTTAATTATGGCAGTAATACTAATGTCTCAAACTTAAATTGGTAATTTTTTATTGGTGTTGAAATGCTATGCTTGTAAAATGCATTGGTATACTGGATGCAGAAAAAGCTGTTCTACCATTGGGACCTTGAACTTTTCTTTCGATATTTGTGTATGTGTAAAACTTCTCTACATTTAGTGCCCAAAATAACATTTTGAAATCCTGTTCCCTTTCTAATTTAGTGTGTCGGCCGTGTCTGAGCGGCTGGATTCAGTTCCAGGGAAAGTGCTATCTGTTTTACATGAAGAACTATGACTGGAAGACATGGGGAGAAAGCCGAACGTATTGCCGAAGCACAACTGCAGATCTGGTTGTTATTGATAGTCTGCAAGAACAGGTGAGCTCCACCATCGTAATGCCGCTTCAGCTCAAATAGTTTTTAGATGTGTGTCGGTTCAGTTTTAGAGATTACATGGAAACTAAAGTCCTAAGAACCTATAAAACCAAAATGTCTGTTCATATTAAAACTTTTGGACAAAATGCAACCGGAAAAAGTATGTGTTTGTCTTCAAATTCTGGAAGTTAAACATTTGAGAGGCGCATAGAAGTATGAAAGAGTATGTGTTTTTGATGATCTGCCATGGTATGACTTGCAGGAATTCATCAGTAATCACACTAAGTACTACTATGACAAGTATCATGGATACTGGTTCGGATTACATCGATCTGCAGACAAAAACTGGCTCTGGGTTGATGGACGTAATGACAGTTTAGGGTAAGAAAGCCTCAATGAACCTTTGAACTGATTCAGCTGCACCTCATGATCCTCTGGCAGGTTTCTCTTGAAAACAATCACAGGATGAAGTCAGTCCTGCTCTGAAACAAGGCTGCTTTCAGAAACTTAGAATCAAATAAAGATGGTTTTCGCGCTTCGTCATCAGAGGCACATGTGCACGTGGGAGGCCGCGAAAAAAAGGGGGAATGCCTGTGAGCTTATGGGAAGTTCAACATCTGGTGTTGTTTTTGTGCCCTAAAACATGTCTCTTCAGCTCAGTTCAAGAGCCCCAGTGAAAGTTTCCAAAGAGGACTGTCCCTTTGACATTTTAGGAAGTGTGCGTATTTGCTTTATTTTAAGAATTAAATCACGAGTTGAGGGGACCAAAACCACTCTCATGATTCTCTTCTTTGACCACTGCGCTCAGTCATATAGCTGCTGCTGCTGGTCAGTGGTAAAAAAAAAAAAAAGACATACAGAGGACAGTCACGGATAACGGCTGAATCCCCCTTTGAAACTGAAGTTTTCGGTCTCAAGCTTTAGGCCGACCTGGATGTACAAACTTCATCTGCTGAGGATGATTCTGTGAGACAGCCGAAAGTTCCGTAACAGCTTATGGCCGTAGGGGTCAGATTATTGTATCGCTGAACTGTTGTTTTCCAGTGTTGAGAATGAAACGAGCTAGAAGTTACAGATGGACAAATGAGCTAGATATCTGACTGTCTGAGTTGATGCAACTTTTCAAAAAATGTAATTTGGTTTCTTCATATTTTATTCTCATTATGTTTGTATCCTATCTGCCCCCCATTCATCTCCCTCAGTTTGCTCCTATATATTAGCTGTAGTAGAAATGCTATTAAAGGCACTGATATCCATGTTCTGTGTTTGGAGGTACTGGATGACGCCGCAGCTTGGTGACCCTGGTCTGTGTGCACTGATGATACCGGGGAGGAACGCTACAGCCAGCTGGGACACAGCCAACTGTTTCATGCTGAACAGATTTATCTGTGAGCGTGATGTCCTGATGAGGTCCGATTAGTTCGCATTGCGTTCGTTTTCTCAGCGCAGGCTTGCTCTGCGTGTCGCACGCAAAAATGAATTTTCCAAAATTGTTTCACCAGTTTTTTCAAAATGAGAAAACTCAAACACATCTTAAACAATAATAGATCAATAATAATAATCCTAAAATAACCTAAGGATGTTTTAGCATAGAAATGTTCATAATTGTTTATAACTATAAAAATGCTTTACAGTATTGTGTATTTTATTAGCTACCTTTTGGACAAATATCTAGCTTGACTGAAAGTGTGAAAAGTGTGAACCGAAGAAATGATGGCCAGGCCTGTAGATCCCCTGATTCCCACTGGAGACCAGGATTCACAATACATACAACATAAATCCCGGCCCAGTTCGCACTGTTGATGCAATGGTGTTTGGAGAATCAAATCATCTGTTAGTGCAATTAACTTTGAATTAAGGCAATCCAATATAAATCGTCTGTCCTCGGAAGGTACTTTTACCCAAATATCGTCGTTATTCAATGTATAATCACTGATTTAGCATTTGTCTTTTTTTTTTTAAGATGATCCATATTCAAAATCATTGAAGGTCTTCTACGCCAACATCTACACCAATAGTTTGCAAAGTTCTGTTCCTCTTAGTCAACATGTTGCATGTCTGGCCCTACATAACGACAGATGTGTCAAGATGTGTTCTGGAAAAACAAATCTTTCAAAGAAATGAACCGAAAAGAGTTTTTAAGACCAGTGACATTTGAACTTCCCCTTTTCCATGCTCATTTTTTATATCACTACTAGATAATTAGTGCTTCTTCTGTCACCTGTGTTGTATCATTCTACATCTTCCTAATTTTTAAAAACTGGGAAATTAACATTGAGTAAAGTAGTTTCACATCCAGGAAAACTGCAGGCATTTAATATGTTATCAGTCAATTCTGTAGTAAGATGTTGGAAAAAAAAAAAAAAAACAAAAACCAACACACAACCCTTTTCTTCCCCATTCAAAATCGTCATGATTTCACCATCTCTATGAAGTATGTGATCTCTGAGTGGCCACAGAGTTTCAGGTCGTGGAAAGCTCAAAGTTATTATTTGCATAAGACCAAAGATAGAAAGCTGAGAAAAGGAACTGAGGTAATTGCCCGCAGTATATTTTAAATGTGGAGCTATCTTATCTTGCATTTTCAAGGGTATAAGACTTTGATTTATGAGCAGATCTGAAAACTAAAGGGCCGAGTTATAAATATCATCTTCATATTCATTTGTTGATACTGTTGTACCAAGAATATTTTTGATAGAATTTTGAATAGTGCTGTTCATGGTCAACAGACTGACAGTAGTCTAAATGTACTATATGTCTAACACTACATCTTTTTTCTTTTAAACAATATTCGTTCAGCAAAGTATCACTTAATAAGCTTACTAAGTTTCAAAACAAATTAATAATCGCACAATATCCTTTCATTTAAGAATTTCAGTCTTGACTAGGACAGTAAGAAACATGAAGTCTGTTTTTTCCCCTCAGCATGAATAAATATGGGCTTTTGTGAAATGAGATTCAGTTTGTTAAGGGTATTTTCATAAATGGGAGTTTTTGCATTATATGAACGACAAGCAATAAAACGTAAATTACCAGATTCACTGCTTTTGATATTTAAAAGAGGGGAGTATAATTTAAAAAAAAAAACCCAAAAACAACAAACCAGCTGAATATTCCCATTAGAATAGTTTGATATAGAAACTAGGGGTGTAATCTCCCAGATTTCTATATCAACCATTGAAATCTCAGTTTACAGATATTTTTACAGCACATTGGGTCTGGGAATGCAATCCCTAAAGTACATCATTTGTAGTGGATCTTGCAAAAAACACTGGCTCAAGAAATTCAGGATTGTACTTTGAATTCAATTACCAGGCCAAATTATCCAAAATAAATATGGTCTCCTACTGCTTTCGTTTCACCTGGCCTTCATTGTCTCAGGGCTTCAGTCTTTTTAGCTCTATGTGCTGTTACTACATAAAAATTGAACAAAATCCTTCAACACAAATTTTTCAGAATAAAATGAGAATATTTATGAATATTTTAAAATGTTGCTGCCATTACCTCCACTTGTCCATTGTCTTATTCTAATTAAATGAAATTAAATGGTTGAAAATTTCATTTTCCTGTGGTCACAGGGATAGCAAACTGAAGTTTTTCACCTTATGTACATGGATTTAAGGTCAATCAATATCAATATTATTTCTATGTTTATAAATAATTCAATTCCTTTGCAATTTCTACTGTAGCATGTTTTTTTTTCTGTGTACTGAGATGTGTCCTTATATGTAACTTGGAAATTTTCATGGAGTGAATGACTGAAAATTGTTAACGATCACCAGGTAGGGCTTGATGTGTCACATCATTGATTTGCATATTAAATTCAGGGCTTCTTATAATAGTTTACCCTTGAAATAACAATAGGGCAAACATGGCAGCTCCTTCTTAGAGGAGTTGTCCATGATGTAGAAACTACACTTAATTCTTTACATTTCATATTCATTTTCTACTAAAAATGTGTATTTCCCATAAGGTGGTCAACACGAGCAACCTGCTTTTTAATTTGCTCAATGTCCCAACCTACACATATCAACATTTACTTGATTTCTAGTGTCAGTTTACAAAAGCTGTGTTTGGGCAGCACTATGTGGCCAAGCTGAGACTGAAGAATGATTTACAACATAAAACTAAAAAAAAAACAAAAGACAAAACCTGACAAATTCAGGTGCCCACATTTCATGTTGTCCACAACCAACAATCTTAAAAAGCCTGCATCACCAGCAATAGCCTTTAACTGCAGTAAATGACCAGACTGACCTGATTTCCACAGTCATTTGTAAATCTGCAGCAAGCTACTATGAGTACAAAAGCTCACAATAGTGAAAAATCTATTTGATAGAACACAAGTGAGGTCGTTCAACTGCTGGATGTCATCATGCCACTGGTTTAAATTACTAATTAAAAAGGTAATGTCGAATCAGTGGAAAACACCTCAACACCTCAGTCACCTCACAGAGCCTGGCCTCCATATAGTCCATGTTTAGCTCATTAATCACCATGACTGATTTAAGGCAGTGCTAAGTTCCTCAGTCAGCTGAAAAATCTGCTGATAAATGTTCAGAGCATTATTTATAATCAAATACTACTCTTTGGACTTGTTCTTTTTCTTCTTTTTAGGAAGTGCCTGATCGTTTACTTTTTCATCTGTCAATGTTTTGTCCTTTTTACATTTCTTCCTTTTCTGCTTTATAGTTGATTCTTCCTCCGGAACATTTGCTTCCTCTGATAAAACTTCAGCTTTTCTCTTCTTGATATTCGGAGCACTGTCCTGGACCAGCTCTGACTGGTCGAATTCTGTATCATTACTCTCCTCTTCTTCACTGTGGTGTTTGAGGGATTTCTTCTTCTTCTTCTTCACTTTGGTGACTGTGCGCAACTCGGCGGTCTCCTCCGGTGTCTTGCTCTCTGCTGCAGGCGAAGGCACAATTTCTTCTCCATTCTGCTCTGCATTGTTCTTCTTCTTCTTATGTTTCCTCTTTGTTTTGTGAGGATGGTCGACTTCACCATTTTCTACACATACCATATCTTCCCTCGTGGAAACTGCATCATTAATCTCCTCAGCCTTCTTTTTCTTTTTCTTCTTCTTGGGTTTAACATCTTTATCAGGACTTTCAGACACTTCCTCACCATTTAGTTCATTAATGCTCCTAGCAGATATCTTCTTTTTCATCTTTTTGGTCTGAGTGTCCTCCTGCCTCTCAGCTCTATGTTCAGCCGATGTGGAGGTCAGTGGAGCTGGTGCAGCGCAAACTGGTGAGGCACTTGGTGGTTGGCTCTTCTTGCCATACTTAGCCATGAACTCAGCCTCCTGCTGCTCCAGCCTGGCTAGCTTGGCGCTCATGGTCAAGCCATGTCTGGCTCCTCTATAAAACACAACCAGAAAAGAAAATCTGGTCCTTTTAGAATGTGTCACATTATTTTTTACTAGAAAACAAGGTTAGGGTGCATCCTTATACTTTATCACTCAAATGTTGTAGAATATTATCAACTTACTTGTGAGCCGTGCGTCCTCCACAAGCCTTCATTAGATCGGCATCAGAGAGCCTGTTGGTAACAATGACTAACTTAAATTTTATGGCACTATTAAAAGCTTAAATCACAAAGTGATTTGTAGATAATTCAAAGAGAATAAATAATAAGGTCAATCAGTAATTAAAATCTTACTGTTTATAAAGAAAGGAAGTACATACAAATTATTGTCTAATCTAGAATTGCTCTGTAGCTAAACCTGCAAAACTTCACTGACACCCACATAAATTCAATATTTATAAGAAGTTTATAAACATTTACTAATTATTTATAACACACTAATTAAGCTATAAGCAGATTCAAGTGTTTGATGATGCATTGTCAACAACTATGACTCCTACTGGCATCCATAAGTATAAACACTTGAATGAATGACAAAATATTAAAACACAGCTGTAATAAAACAAAATATAATGTAATAACCTCAAATTTGACATTAAATAGGGTTATAAGTTAATTGAAGAGTGTTCTATACCATTCTTTATGGGGTCACTTAAGAGTTCCCAGAAAAACAGTTTTCAGCCGTGTGAGGTGAAGGTCTTACTTGGTGGTGCTGGAGAGATCCAGTCTCTTGTCCTCCTCCTCCTCCTCGTCTGAGCTACTGCTTTCCTCTGAGTTAGAAGACTTTGGCTCGGGCTGCTCCTGACCAGACAGCAGTGTGGCTGACTGAAAGAGAAGCATGCAAACATAGGCAAACACTGTCAAGGTCATATTGGATTGGATATTTGAAAATAAGGTAAATGTGGAGGAAAGTATTGCGCTGACACTGAACCTCAAACGAACCACATCCAACATGATTGTAAAGGTTTAACTGAAAAGACAAGTTCTGTTCATTAAATTCAAACTCAACACTTATTTAAAATTCTTCCTGGTAATCGAGCTGCAGGCAAGCACTGGTTGCAAACCAAACGAGAAATATGTACATTTTTCTCAACACTGTTGCATGAAGCCTGCCAAAAAAACTGGATATTTAACCAATACATAAAAAAAATAAAATCCACACACGCTACCTTGACAAAGCATCCATAAAGTTTGGCTTTAGCCAGCGTGGCCTTCCGTGGCTTTTTATTGGAGATCATGCCATTCTCTTCCTCCTCCTCCACCGTCTTCTTCAACTTAATACCGTTCTGGATCACACAGAAAACCAGAAAACACTTGACCTCCTGTTTAAGGCAAAACTGGCTGATTCCACTCACTGACAAGAGAGGAGGAACTAAAAAGTGTAATGACCAAGTGATCAAGTGGGATTTTGTCTGTATTTAAAAAAACTATTTTTAGTCCAAAGACAGTACAAAGTGATTTTTAAATGGCACCTTTAATTCAGAGATTAAAGACCAAAACACAGCTTTCATTAACACTTAAAAGTTGTTCCTCTCACACATCAAGCTTCTCGTTGAATAATTCAAAGACTGACTTGTCAAAGTAGCTAAATACAGCTACAAGTGGAGAACTTATTTCATTCAGAAATAGTTCACCCTGTGAAGATAAAGATGTACACAACACATATTTAACAACATTTTAAACATAGCAAGATTGCATCGGTGCCTTGAAATGCCCAGTCTACTGATTATGTTGTGATTGTGTTTGAGTGTGTGTTCAGATATTTGAAGGTAAGACCTACTTGATCAGACTCCACCTGCAGACTGGAAGAGGCCTTATTGAAGACATGATCCCACCAGTGGAAGGTGAACTGCTCTCCCTCCTTATGACCAACCTAGATACGAGCAACATTTGAATCTACAAACAACTTCCTGGTTCAGACCAAACCACAGATAGATGTGGACCCTGAACAGTTGTAGCTGTGCACCAATTGGCCTTAAGAATGAAAGTAACTTCATGTTTCTCTGCACACTCACCCCTCCTTTGTCACATTTCACTTTGACCTTGATGGCTTCTGATATGCCGTTCTCATCTCGCCCCAGTCCTTTACCTGGGGACAGAGTGGGCTGAGTAAGAAATCTGAGTCAGCCATATTGTGGTGGTTGGACTGTTGCACAAAACAGACCAAAAGAATCCTACCATGTTCCCAGCCGTGACGCAGGAGCTGCTGCTCTGCGAACTTCAAGCCACGACTTTTCTCTTGTACAACTTCTGCCATCTGTGCAAAGGACGGTTTGTGGAATATTAGGCAAAACCACTGAGTACTGACTTATTTTACTCTTTTTTTTTCCCCCTAGTGCAAAACATGCAATGATATCTTTCAATGCCTGGCATACAAAACAGGCATTTGGCAGGAAACGAAGCGCTTGCATCTGAAAAAAAGTGTTTTACTGGTAAAATACTGAGACCAGCTGTTGAAGTTATGATTCACACTAACACCAAGAGGTTGAAACAAAATCTCAGGGATCCCCAGATGATAAATGGCAAGGAAAACAGAACAAGCATTCTGTTCAACACAAAATTATGTTTTTTTTGTTTTTTTTCGCAGTCCTCTCACATCATTGTATTTATCCCTTGTTAATTACTGAATAATTTGACCTCTTCAGGCCTCAATTTTACTCAATCATTTTTTGGTAACTTTGCACAACTTGAACACACAGATTGATTTATCGGGTCAAAAGCCAAACAGATTGGGAACAACTGTGCTAGGACATCTGGTACTACTGTACAAGCATTCTGGACAAATTGATAAAACTGTGAGGAAAGTACAAAAGTACCACAGTCAGAGCAGGGCTTTATAAAATCCTACGAGCAAATATGTCAGATGCTGTAATGAGCGAACTATATAAGAGAAATCTATAATATATAAGAAAAATGTTGAGGTTTGTTTCAATGTAAATAGGCTTCAGCTTCACCAATGTAAAACTGCTGCACAGTACTGTAGTCTCCCCATTTCTATTAGTGAACTAGGTAAAAGCCAAACATCTCTGTCAGCAAAACAAGCTGTTTCAGTTCTGCTATGAAACCTTTGATAAAGAAAAATGCTGCAGGTTAAGTGAATGTTACACAATATAAAGTAAATTCACAAACCGCTATCAGACTTTGTGTAGAAAAGACCTAAGTATGAAAATACTACATATTAACCCATTAGTCGATCAACCGAACAAAAATCATCTATTTTGATAATTGATTGATAGTTTAAGTCACTAATCAGGCCATAAGGTCAAATATTCTCCAGTTGTGATAGGCATTTTTCACTATTATCTTACAATTTACAGACGTAATGATTAAAAACATTATCAGGAAAAAAAAACCCACCAAAAACTGGCAGATCAATTGATAATGAAAACAATCCATAATAAAAGCCCCGGTAAATAACTTTTGAGTCATGCATCTTAGAAAGCACTTTTACAACACAGGAGGATTTACTATTTTCCAGGCCCAATGTAAAACTTCTCATAATTTACTTGGACCTTTCTGACGTGAAAAGAAGTAAATACAACCCCTGCAGCAGGGAGTCATTAAAGTTGAGTAATTTTCAAAATATTAATGCAATGTTTTACTTCATGAACTTTGTGAAAAATAGGGGGGGGGGTCCAATTGTAATTGTAGCATGTGTAAAAGTTGGACTGCTGACTTCAGAGTCAGTACTCAGTAACAACCCCCCTCCCTGTTCAAAAGGACATCACAGCTTGAGCCTGTCTATTCTTCATTTAGAATTTTTTTTTTTTTTAAACTACTCTTCTTGCAGATCGATTCAAGTTCTGAGATATTTTCAGGCTGTCTCGTATGCACATTCTGGTTATGATCTACCCAAAGATTTTCAAAACCTTCAGCTTCTGTCTCTCGAAGTAGTTCATGCTGGGTTTTGAGGTTTGCTTTGGATCACTGTCCTGTTGTAAAAGCCAGACTCCTTTCAGTTCCAGTTACTTGACTGACTGCGAGGCATTTGCATCCAGAATTTGTTATTTATTGGAATCTATTCTTCCTTCCATCTGTGCCACTGGCTGCCACACAACCCCAAATCTGAATATTTCCACCCCCATGCTTAACGGTTGGCATAGGGGAGGGAGTTAGTATGTACCGACTTGGTGCACATGCCACAATTACAGTTTTGTTTTTTTTACTTTGTCCATTTGCTAATTTTTTAATGTCTCTTTGTATTTACTTTTCAAGTGACGATTTTTTTTCTTTTATCTTGACGATCAGATATAGTTTTATACAGAACTGAAGAAAAAAAACAAAAATCTGTAGTTACTATGCTTAGTTGTCTTTGCACTAGCATTAAAGTAACTCTCATATAAGCTTCAGGTCAAAGACTTGTTTACAACTTTTTGTTCCCTGTAAACTTCTGAGTTACATTCATCAGACAAACTTTGATATCTCGTACATTAACCATTTTAATTTCCGTAATTCTGCACTGTATTTAATCTTAACCAGAGTATATTGTATCAGTTCTTATGACTGTATAGAACTCTGTATATATATTTTTTGAACAGATAGTAATGCACGATATTACAATAATCTTTGATGTTGACAAGTAGCAGTTAGCTCCTTAGTTAAAGCTAAATCTCGCCGGCATTAGCATCCTTTGTTCGTCAACGTTTTATAACACTAGACTAACATAATAGAAACCGAAACGAATTATACCTCTCGATGTCCTGTTGCAATGGGGAAAAAGTACCCTTCACTAGAAGCGTGAGACTGAACAAAACACAGATTATACTCGGAGAAAGTCGCTGGACATGTGGCTTCCACAGAAAGCTGACATGACACCGGAAACACGTCACTGTGTCGGCCCTCTTCTTCTCTGCATTTATTCCTGCAGCAGAGCAGACGCGCCTAGCGACGGTGATAATATAAAACCAGTATCAAAAATATAAAAGAAATTATATAAAACCAGTATTTAAATCGCATTTGGAGCCTGTCTTATAATACTTTAACAATACAGGCCTTCGGCTTGACTATTTCTGCTAATGTTATATCTGAAAACAAGTACTGTTGATTGAATTTGAGCTTGTCCGTCCAGATAATTAAAAATCCTCCTCGCTGAGCAGTAGACGTGGTCGGATTGACCTCCCCACTGATCATGGCAGTTTCACCCAGGTACCCAGAAACCGACCGGTGCTCTGTAGCTAAAATGATTAACTGATTGGTCGATGGGCTGCAAATTAATCAATAAAATATGGAATGTTTCTAGTTATCCGTAATAACAATCTCAACATTCATGAGTATTTGACCGTTGGTCACATTAAAACACCTGTTTCATTGTGTTAACTTGTGCTCCAGATAATAATGATGAGCTGTTTTCACTATTTTCAGACATTTTATGCACCAAACAATCAACTGATTATTAATGAAAAGGCAAAGATAACTATCAGACATACTGATAATCAAAATAATTGCTCGTTGGTTACAGTTCTTCTGTGATGGAATAATATGACCTTGCACTGAGGTTTTTCGGTGAGTTAATTACTTTACACACGGAAAAAAAATTCAAGCAATTTGATAAAACACAACTCTACAAGTAACAATACTCGATATAAACTAAAAAAATTTAAAACTAGATTTTGATACAAGGTCCCTACACAGAACCAACACAAGATGGAGAACCTGTCATAGCTGATATGCTAGTTTAAAAAGCAAAAATCTCCAACAAATATGCAGTTAATCAAAATTATGATGAACTAAAGGGCATTGAGTTGCTGGGGATTTTGGAGCTGCTATGTAAACTAGAAAAAGTCTAACAAAGATAGGAAGAGAGAATGAGCTGTTCACATTTGCTGCAATGATTTAAGAATAGTTTTAATTGAGTACTGCTTTAATATATTTGTAAATATCCACTTTCTTTCTGCCTTTCTTTCACAAATATAGTCTTTATTAGCTTGTTTCAGCTCTTCATTGAAGCTAAATGTTGTTAACACTGAAAATAATCACTCATGACTTCATGCTGTTAATGTCTGCACTATTCCATCACATGGAATTATTCTGGATTCCTTGTGCCCATTTTTATACACACACACTCCCAAATTCACCCTGACATATCTGATATCTTTGAAAATGTTTGGATCCCCACTAGAAGTTAAAGTTCTGCAGGCTTGAGCAATGTTCCCAGCGGTGAGTGAGAGGATACAGTAGCAATAAAACACCAGTGTGCCAATAGATGGCAGTATTTCAAACCAGAAAAATGAAATCCAAACGTTATTGTCTCAAAAGCTTTGCAGGTGCAAACATTTAATTTTCTTTACATCAAAAATATGTTTCCCCAAAATGCATTAAATAAGCAAGATGCTATAATAATTATGATTTAGGGGAGTGTTACTGGTTTAGAAGTGGATGCACAAGCAGAACAGATCCAATGGCTGCACTGCACTTTGATCAAGACATATTTGATGTATTATTCGACTAATGGTTTGCAGGATTCAGTATCTCCCTTTATGAGATACCTGGTCATAAGCCAGTTTGCTACCTCAGTTATTCTCATACTTGGCTGAAACAAATTTCAAGCACTATTCTTCCCAAATGTAGCTGTGCACAGAAAGAAAGGCTCCCACACACTCTGGTGCTACACATTTAATGAAGAGTTTTCTGCAAAATGCAAGACTATCAGTTCATGTTAACAGTCACCGCAAAGTGTTTTCTGCCTCAAGTCTTGTACATAAAGATTCTCATTATCTCACTTATTCAAGATATAAACAAAAACAAAGTACCATAAAAGGCACAAAAGTAAAAGATTACTCAACCTCACAAACTCTTTAGAGGGATAAACGCCTCATCCATTTCCATACAAATAATCTTCGCTCAGCAGGACTCCATACTCCTTAATAAACAGTCATAAAAAGTACTAATATGAGCAACGGGGGTTACTTCACATGAGGGCTCATTAACAAGGCTGCTGCCCTGCGCTCCGGCTACTAATAACGGCAGGCTTAACCTCCCATTAGTATAGCCCACTTAGTGAAGTCTCGGTGTGGAATACACCAGACAGAGAGGTATGCCGTAGCAGATATGAAGAGACTAATTAGGGTCCATTTAATGACTCACCGTGACACATGCAGGTTTATAGTCCAGCAGGAGGATCCTTACTAACTGATTATCCCAGTCATCAAAAGTCTGTTGTCCAAGCTCAAATGGGCGACAAGAGAGGCCATGCTGGCACCGACAGGGAACAAACTGATATGAGAGCTGTTCTGTGATAACCATGAGGAGGAACTATGATGCCCAGTACCTTCTGGACCAGGATCACGTTCTCCGATCACATGTTGACTGGCAAAAGACTCCGGATTTCTGGAATGGTTGAGACCCCCAAGGCTGTGATTAAAGCAGCTGTAGAATCTGGGAAAACTGGAGTTCATAGAGGCTGATGGCATTTTGCGGCATGACGACCACCAGCTCAGACAATTTATGGCTATCCTTGATCAGAAGCCAAGCCAATACCCGAGGACACCAATTCTGGCCAACTGTATTTTCCATTTAGCAGAAGTCGCCGTAGTTGGTTGCGCCTGACCGAGGGAAGGCCAGGCCCCGGTGATTTTCACACAGTTGGCAAAGTTGCCACAGAGAATAACAACGGCCTCGTTGATCATAAGGCCTACGCAGTTAAGTTCATTACGAGACATTAAGAGGGATATTTTGCCCTCCAAATTCTTTCTCATTAACTTAAGGGATTTTAGCCACGCAGCAAGGTCAGGCATGCAAGTTGCAATGATTTTCAGATGGTTGTTTGATACACCAGAAATTGCTTGGAGACTGAGACATCATTTCGACTCTTCAGGAGCTGGTTTCGAGGTGGAAGAGCTGATGATATTGACACCACATCCTAATGCCATAAACAAGGCACATTGCCTTCCCGATAGCGCCACACAGACGTCCTTTGCCACAGCCTGACATCTGTGAGTGGAGTGGCTTTGATACACTTCTAACGACAACCTTGGTGGCTAGTCGTTAGAAGAAAATTACCGAAATGTGCTTCTTCCCTTGATTACGGTGATTGAGGACGTCTTACCCACATAAACGATTGCAATTGCACACTTATGCATACGACAGGCTTGCTGTCTATGTGCATCCTGCGGTGTGCGAATCCAGGATAAGACACCAGAGGGTACAGATCCTTACAATAATCAACAAACCCCTGTATGATCCAGAGGCCCTATCAAGGGTCAGACAGTAAATCTTTTAGGCCACAGTGAAGCTATCTAAACATCTGGACTTTGAAGTATGGGATATTTGGCGGCTTATGTCATGCATCTAAAATGCCCCGGTTAGAATATTTTGGGCAAAATTAGCTCAGTCTTGGATGCGCAAACCAGAAGATCCTCTGACATGACCAACAGGTAATTAGTGGCTTCGCAACCGAACTCAAGCTCTTGGATGTGAATCAAATACTCGCGTGCCTGGACTGGGAGTTGCTAGGACATGCCCTCGTTTTTTTCCCCCTCCAACACAGACCTGCATGCTGTGACCAAGCGTTGGATATCATCTATGACGCCACTGATGGAGCAGACAACGCTACCTCCAGATCCATCTGTGTTTTACAGTGTTATTGGTGCTGTCAAGAAGGGTGTGTTTGCAGTGGGACCAAATCTATCTGCTTAAAACATACATATGGAACTTGGTTACCAATTCACATAAGTGGAACTCGACAATGCACAACAGGGACTCACAGCCAGATGATTTGAAATACTTCTTCAGGCCCTGCTAGGTGTCATCCTGCTCCAGTAGGAAACACCTG
Source organism: Istiophorus platypterus (assembly GCA_016859345.1). NCBI lineage: Eukaryota > Metazoa > Chordata > Actinopteri > Istiophoriformes > Istiophoridae > Istiophorus > Istiophorus platypterus. The sequence continues at coordinate 6,128,055 of CM029126.1, read as the reverse complement.
GGGTTGATTGAGTATCTGCGGGATTGTCTGGTCCTGATGTCTCATCTTATCTGGCTCGGAGTAGGGAATGGAAACACCATATTTCTTCACGGACAGTGATAAAAAATACTAATATGAGCGACGGGGGCTCCTACACATGAGAGCTCACTCTCCAGGCTTCTTCCCTGCACTTCGACTACTGTAACGGTGGGTCTCAACCTCCCGTCAGCTGTCGACTTGCTAAACTTACCCAGTCAAAACAGTTGCTAATAAGCTCTTGCAAAACTTAGCACAGTGAGACAGATGTACAGTGTAAACATTGACCTATCCCAAGATACCCCTCTCAGAAATTATTAACTACACATGACTTATTGTGCAACACAAACTATGAGACAGCCCAGATCCAGAAACAAGCGTTATACAGTACTAATATTGATTCAATATCACTTCTTCCCTTTAAATATCTTACATTATTATATTAAAACAAATTATTTTCACATTTCAGTTGTTGTCACATTTTGCCTATAACCGTGAAACTAGTTGAGCCTAACATTTGATGCTAACGTCATTTTCCCAAGATGACCAAAGAAAAGACTGGAAGGAATGATATTTGGTTGTCACAGTTAGATTATTGCTCATTTGGAGCTTAATTTTTTTTTTTCAAGTAAAAATGCGACACCAACATGGCGACACCTTCTCTTCGTGCCCTCAGCATGGACTGCTGCTCTGCCCACAGGAAACAATATTATTTCGCTCTGCTCTTGGTTTCCGTTCAATGAGGATGTTGAGCAGGCCTCTGTCCACGGGCTGTTTATCTGTGTCACCACCCGGCAGGGCTGGGGGGGGGGGTTCTGTGATAATTTGTAATAACATTATTACAGATCTTTCCTAAATTATTACAATCAAAAACCTTCAATAAAGATGACAGAACTAAAAGTACTGCTGGGAATTACTGCTATTCTTTAGATTTTAAAAAGTCTCTGTATAAAACAGATTAAAAATCATGTCAAAATTTATCGCAGTGTTCAATGTTAAAAATTTAGAAGTTTTTCATAAAATTAGGACTTTTTTCAGTTTATTGTAGAGAAAAAAAACAAGTCATAACACATTAATCGGTGAGCTTGAGAGGTGCAGACAGAGTTGGTTACCTGTTTCGCTGGTTCCAGTCTTTGTGCTAAGCTAAAAAAAACAACAACAACAACAACAACAAAAAAAAAACAAGAACAAAACAAAACAAAAAAACAGCTGCTGACTGATCTACATATCTTCATATTCACTGTACAGCCACGAGAGTAGGATCCATCTTCTTATGTAACTCTTGGCAAGAATGTGAATTCAAACTATTCAAACTATTCCTTTAAGTGTTTTACAGATATCCATCATCATAATGTTTCTGCTAACACACCGACCTTCCCTGTAGCGGCACCTACAGGTCATAATTCATATTAACAACATAAGAAGTATCAATATAATGGATGGATCTATCTATCTATCTATCTATCTATCTATCTATCTATCTATCTAGAGATGAAATGAACCATATTTTTCCACCTGCAAGGGTCAGACAGAGGTTCCTCTGTTTTCCATCAAGGTTTTATCCCACTGGACCATTTATCCCTTCAACAAACCCTCAGGACAAACACACACTCACACACTCACACACACTCAGACAGCAAGGTCTGAGGGCTCTTTGAGGACAAAAACAACACTCAGTCTCCCTCCAGACCTCCCTAAACCTCCTCTCTGCCCCATCCCTCCTCATTTCTCTCCTCCTCCTCCAGTCCCCGCGCTGTCACCATTTTTTCCAGCGCAGTTGGCTCCACTTCAGCTCCCTCCCCCGTCGGATGCGACCGCTCTCTTTCTCCCCCGTTACACTCCTCTGAATGTTTATACTGCTTCAAGTTTTTTTTTTTTTTTCTGAGTGTGTGAGCTCTTAAAAACCTAAAAAAAAGAAAAGAAAAGAAAAGAAAAGAAAAAAGACGCCTTTTTTTTTCTTCTTCTCATTTTCTTGTCCATGGAAGTTGGTGTCTAACGGCGACATTAATAATCTGGGAGTTCTTGGCCGGCAAGGTGAGTAAAAATGTTGTCAGTGAATATTTTAACAAACAAAAAGGTTTATGATAAGTTGGAAGCCGAAGTTTTCCTTGTGAGGTGAGACACTATGATGATACATGTGGTTATTTAACGGAATTTTGACGGTGACGGTTTGATATGTATATGCTTTCACGCACTGTATGGAAATGTGCTATTATGGAAAATAACGCTAGTGCTGTATGTGCCACAGACTTTGAATGGTGAGAGATGCAGCTCAGACCGTCACCTTTGGGCTATATAGGGACTTTAAAGTGCAAATGCAGTCCTCTATGTTACTTTGCTGAATATTTTTTTTCATTTGATATTGATTTCATCTCTTTTTTTATAAAAAAAAAGTAAAAGTCTCTCTGAAGTCTCTATAGGAGGAAAACACTAATTTTACATAAGTCTTGTTTTTTGTTTTTTTTTTTTTAAAGATGGTTCCCTGCACATGTGCAGTTTTGAGCAGATGTGGACCAAGTTCTTCTGTACATTTACTTAAGCAGTGGTAGAGGAAGGAGAAGTAGAAGTAGCACAGATCCTAAACTTGTGTAAAAGTAGGGCAAAGTAAAGTATATTCCATTACAGGGAAAAGTCCCGTTATTCACAACTTGACTTGGATGCAGTGGTGTAAAGTGACAGTGGCTACTCATGAGACAAATTGAGGTACTTGTACTTTACTTGACTATTTACATTTTTCTACCACTCTACACTCACTACATTGCAGAATATATGACATAAGATTCCTTGTTATAGATTGAAAGATGTAGAAATTACTTGAAATGCCCAGTTATAACAGTAAATTACTACTTACACATCAATGCATAATAGAGTAATCCAGTATAATCTAGTATAACACTCACAGGGGCCCTTTTTCTAAATCATGAGTACTTTTTTGTTTGATACAGCAAGAAACATTTTGCCAACAATGCTTATAAATGCTCACCTAAGGCACATTTACTTGTAAATTGCACTTGTACTTTTACTTACTTTTAAGTACATAACTCCTATCAGCAAAACATGCTTCAAGCGTCAACAGTAAAAGTGCTCATTATGCAGAATGGCCCTTGTCATACTGTTATATAACAGTGTTATGTATAAAACATTATTTGCTTTATTATAACTGATCCCATAGGGGTGTAAACATCATTTGAACGTTGCAGCTGGTTGAGACAGAGGACATTTTTGCTGCTTTATGGGAGGTCTGGTCCATACGTTAGAGGACTGAGGACACTGATGTTTTTGGTAATCGAAATCTTAATTTACAGCGTTAGCAGTAACTTCTGCTGTCCAACAAATGGAGTGGAGAAGAAGTATTGAGTGGCATGAAATAAATCACAAGAACCAAAAAATTAAGTAAAGCACTCGAGTAAATGTACAAAGTTGCATTTCAGCAGTGGTTGTGAATGTGTGTAGATCACATTTCACCAGCATTTTTTTTTTTGGTAAAATTTCTCATCATGCTACGGTGTTTTTTTTTTCGTTTTTTTTCTTCATTCGTCTCACTAGCTGTCACATTACACCAATGAAACCATATCAAAGAGTGAAAGGACTAGAATTAGTCATCATACAAAAACACAATGACCCAGCACCTTATCAGCGAGTGGATTAAAACACTTGTTCAGGTGGTCACCTGGCATCATGTTGCCATTTTATGCACATGCTGCACTTTTCCTGCTTTTTTTTTTAGCATCTGGGGCTCTGCTTTGAAAACCTCTCCAGCCACTATCGAGAGAGTGTGACTCAGAACAGCTGTGCTCCTCTGGCATGTCTCCTCTATCAATTCATTGCAGAGGAAGTTGCAGGGAGTAGGTCTGCTAATGTTTCCTCAGCGCTCTGCCCCCACCTTCTCCTCATCCTCGGCCTCTGTTGTGTTTGATTTTCATTAAGTCGCGGAGACTGGATCCAAGCTCTGGTTCCACCTCTTGGTCTGTGTTCCGGGTCAGAGAGGAGCTGTGACTCAAGCCAGTGAAACGTGGCGGCGAGGTGGCTATATCATGTGTGTGTTTGTGTGTGTGTGAGGGTGTGTGTGTGTGAGGGTGTGTGTGTGTAAGGGTGTGTGTGAGGGTGTGTGTGAGTGTGTGTAAGGGTGTGTGTGTGTGTGTGTGTGTGTGTGTGTAAGGGTGTGTGTGAGGGTGTGTGTGTGTGTGACGGTGTGACTCAACTTGTTTGCCCTGTAAGTGAAGTTAATCAGATGAAGCAGATGGCGATTGGGTGTTTTTCTTTCTCTTTTTCTCTGCAGATGTGAGAGGCTGAAGTGGGGTTGTTAATGCCTTTGGGCTTGTTTTGTGTATATATGATACACTTAAGATGCTCTCATGCGCTAATCGTTTCCTCCTTTTGACGGATGTGATGGATTATTTTCATGAGACGGGGCAGGTCCCATTGCTTCAGATTTTGGGAGGTAGAAAAGATCTATGGAGTTTTGCGAAATGAGATTTTATATATCAACCAGCAGCACCAAACAAAAGCAGAACAACTGTGCTTAACTACGTTTTTCGCAGTTACTTTCTGACAAATTGGCTGTTACTTTTACAGTCCTCCATCTATGTCAGGTTATAGCTATAAAATGATAGATTGCTGCACGTGGAAGCATACTGTTTTGGAAACAAACTCATCATTTCTTTTCCTCCATGGAGCTGTAAAATCACCCTTTATATTCAGCATTTTTACACATTTGTACTTATTGTCTTTGACTGGTGAATGAAAGCCTTTTGATAAAGGAGCACCTGGCACTGTTTAAGTCATTTAAAAAAAAAAAAAGTATGGAAGGAAAGATATGATTAACTATTGGAGTAAATCTCAGACACCTGGTCTGGACTCCTGACCTCACATCTGCTCTGGCAACCAGGAAATCTCCAGGAAGCCCCTCTGACTGCAGACTGAACTTTCATTTGTCCCTTTCCAAGTACTCCCAAAAGCAATGTGCCTTTTTTTAAAAATAATATGCCATTATTTACATATATTGTTTTAATGAGCTGAACTCTGTATGTGAAAAGTATGAAAAGTAACACGACTGTGCCTCCCTGAAGTGGGCCGTCTTTGTTTTTTCTTCAGCGTCCTCATATGAGATACCCATTAGTGGAAAAATATCATCCTCCCCTTGAAAATGTGTCTGCCCTCCTCCAGACTGTTTCAGCTATCAGTGGTATAGCGGTGACCCATTTTTCTTTTTTCTTTTGTCTGGTCGAGGAACAAAAACTTCTCTTGTCTGACAGCTGGAGATCTCGCTGACTTACTGTCTGTTTGTCCAGGAGAGGGCTCGGGCTCAGGCGGGCAACTGGATATGTTTTGGTTGGAGATGACACCGGCCAGGGACAAAAAGAGATGAAGCAGAAATAAAGAATTAAAAAAAAAAAAAAAAAAAAAAAGGTAGCTGAGGTACGATTCATTAGGGTTAATTTGATCCCCCAGCGCCTGCAGTTTTGGGAAATTTACTGTGACAGCACACAGGGCACCAGGAGTGTCTGCTCTCCGTCTTTTGAAGGCCACAACTTTTCTTGACATTTTTATACCCAATTGCCACACACCATTTGTGTGCTCATTAAGTGGCACGTAAGCCTGAAGTCTCTGTATTATCTACAACAGCATGGACTCTGTGCTATAGAGTTACCTGGGTACTTTGAAATGTTATTCTGCTGATTCTAGTTTTAGGCCGAGCTAGCGGTGTGGCTGTGCGGATTCGATTCACCACCTTGGTCCAGATTGAAATACCTCAATGCGTTGATGTAATTTCCGAGAAATTTTGAACAGATATTCGGGTACCTCAGAGGATGAATCCTAATAACTCTGATGATCCCTTGACTTCTTCTCTAGCGCCACCATTAAGTTCACATTTGTGGTTTGGAGGGAAATGTCTCAACAGCTAATGGATATATTGCCATGAAATTTGGTACAGTCATTCATAATCTCCTCAGGATGAACCGTTGATCTGTTTAGATTTTTAATTTGCCCATTGCTATGGTAATGACCACTTACCTGCAAAACTAATGACACTATCATGAGCCTCAGTTGCATGGCGTGTTTAGTGCTAATTAGTAAATGGCAGCTTGCTAACGAGCTAAACTAAGATGGTGATTTTGGACACGTTGTGCCTGTTTTAACAACCAGGTTCGCATTATGTTTGTGAGCAAGCTAGCATTAGCGCAAGGCACTCTGGTGCCAAAAATACAGCCTCACATAAACGTTACCATGGCTGTAGACTCTCAGTCCTATTTGTTTGTATTGTTTTCTTCTAGTTCCGGTGATTTTTGGTCTCAAATGTTTATTGTTGCGCCGAATCTACATTTCATTTTCTCCATCAGGCAGTGTGGGTGGTACTTGGCACTCTTTTGCCTAGGGTGTCTATTGAATGAGTTCTTCAGACTTATTTAATGTTTATTTTTCTAGTGACAAGTACCTTGCAGAAACAAATTCCATATAAAGCATCATTTTTAGCCGAAGCTAATTTGCAATGCATGTCCTTAGATGGGCCCATGAAATACTTAAAAAAGTGCAAAACTCAACAAGAAAATACATGGAAAACAAGACAAAAGCAATGCGAAAAAAAACAATGTATGAACTTTGATGTCAATAAACCAGCAATAAACTGGAAAATTTAATTTGATTTATCTGTAAAATGTTCCATAATGTCATTGTTTATTTATCCCACACTATCATTCCTACATATCATCAACAAAGTTTTTGTTTTGAAAGCTAAGTAGGCATGAAAAATAATGACCTCAGTCTTCTCCCGGCGCTTCTATTTTTAATCTAAAAATAGTCCAAATGAGAAAGACAAAGCACACAGGGAATTCAAAAGAAGGTGACATGGGTTGAATATTCCTACCACAAGCTTATATAAGCCTTTCAATCCCATGTGCTCTGCAGCCGTGCAAATAATTTGGAGCAGATTCGACTGCAGCCCTCCAGCTCGGGGGTTATGGGTCGCTCGCTCTGCTCTGGCTGTGGAACATGTACAGTTTCATTGGGCTCTGGCTCAAATAACCAATCTTAAAAAAAAAAACAAAAAAAAAAAAACAGAGGTCGGGGGTTTGGGGCTGGAACAGGAGGAGGAGCCAGCAGCAGCTCGATGGAGCGACCACAGACTACTTGTACTGTGGCGAGGGTCTTTCCTGAAGTTGCTTATGTTGGTGGTTGGTGGGTGGTGGTTGGGGTGGTGGGTGGAGTGGCAGTGGAGACATTGTTCATTAAGATTTCTGGGGCTTTCACTGGTGTCTATGTCTCGCTGTGGCGTCTATGCAGGACGACTGGAACCATGTGAAACCTGAGATGTAGAATTAGAGGAAATACGGCACCAAATCCAAGGCCCCGGGGGCTTCTTGCTTTTTTTTGTTTCCATTTTCGGTGATGAAAATGGAGTCATGTTTACGTTGTTGTTTGTTTTTAATACTAATTGCTGATGGAAGGCAGAATGTTTATTTTGTCAGTTATGAGATGGATTGTCATGAGTTTACCATCCAAGACGAGAGGTTCGCATGTGAAAAACAAATGGCCTGTGTGTCGTGCTTGGCACCACGTGCACATGAACTGCTAGAACCCTTGATGTTTTTCTTGAGTTCAAACTCAGATCCACTCCACCAGCTGTGTCGAGCTAGGACTCTGAGTCGTCCATCTTGCATTTTTATGAGAGGGCTTATTTTCTTTTTCTCTTCTTTTTTTTGTATTCTATTTTCCAGGCCACTCCAGAAAGACAACCCCAGATTCAGGAAAGGCAAGCTGACAGATTATCGCTATTTGTCAGTGTCCCCATTGCTCAGGACAGCACAGGCTCTGTCTGCTAAAAAGGCTTCTTTGTGGAAACGAACACTGAGAAGCCAAAAAGAGGTTTTTGCTTTCGGAAAATGTGGGAGTAGCAGAGCCAGTATAGGTACGATGGCAGAGTTCAAGGACTTTTCCTTTTTATGCGCCTGACTTTTTTTTTTTTTTTTTTTGCTACCAACTCACTGCTGTTTACATGTCAAAAGGAAGAGAATGTAGAGATGCAGACCTGGATGTACATGCAAGATGTTTCCTACCGGCTTCCTATTGTTTGTCCCAGTTTTCATTCTCCTGGTGACCTGCAGTGATGATTGAAGACAGAAAAGAGACCATGGACCTGACAAAACTGTGGGAACAGGGATTGATTTTGTTCAAAAACTTGTTTTTCTTTTGCCCCTGTGGAAGAATAACTAAAAGAAATTAAGATGAAAAGATTAAATGATCACAGACAGATGATAATGAACCTGGGAGTTGTAGTCAATTAAAAACTAATGAGAAAAGCGTGTTATCTTTAAAGACATCGCCAATAAAGTGCTGACAAGATACTCTGTGGTAAAATTTGCCTCAGCAGTGTTAACAGCAAAATTGCATGCAACCTCATTAACTGGTAAATAGTTGAAAGTAATTCGCAGCAGTTTTTGAAAAGCCCAGAGAAGCCGCAATGTGATAATAAAAAAAAAAATATTCCTCCATGAGTCAGAGACGACCTGCTGTGTTTCCCACTGCTTCTGTTTGCCTCTTGGCATCCAGGAGAGGAGAAGTGTTAACAGTTTCCCCTTCACTTGGTTTCCTTGAGTTGTGAACATCATACCAAACAAAATGACAGGCCCCTGGACCCCTCTCTCCCTCCTACCATCAACAGCGGCTGCCCTCCCACTGTGCTGTTTGCCCAGGATGTCCTGTGTGGTGGATTATCTGGCTCTTGTCTCCTCTTTGCCCCCCCCTCCCTTCCTGTTGTGTTGGACAGATATGCAGGTGTCATACGAAAAAAGTCCCTGGAGACAAATGTGTTGCACAACACGGACAACCATGCCAGGGTTTTCACTTAACTAGGGCACTTTCTGTAGAGACGCCTTTTAATCTTTCATTAGCCACGAGGACAACCAGCAGCATGAATTATTGACGCCACTTGTGGGGATCGAAGCCGTCTCAGTCCAGTGGCACTGCTGGGAAAAGCACAGAGGATCAGACTAAGTAAAGGAACATCTCCAAGAGTTCACCTTCAGGGTAGCACACGTGGCTCGAGCTTTTTTGAGTGAAGAAAATAAGGCTTTAACTTCCAGATGCTTGCAGGATGAGGCCCATCTGGAGAGAAGGAGGGGAAAGGAGAGACGGAGCTTTTTGGGCTATGTGTAAAAAAAAAAAAAAAAAGTCCTCTAAAATGATCACTTTAATAAGTTGCAGGTTTCCACCTTGTTCTCCAGAAAAGCAGCACACCATGTGCCAGAGGTAGGCCTGTAAATCAATGGGGTTTAACTCTTAGGAATTTACTGGCCCAGGCTGGACTTCCTGGAAATAGAGATAGGGAAGCAAAGCCAGCGGAGATAGTGATAACTGTTCTGGTGAAATCCATCTGTCTTGGTGGTACTTTGCTGCTGCTGCTGCTGTTGCTTGTGTTAGGGCTCTACCAAGCCACTCTTGGTTATCTAGGTATCTCTGTTACGGTAAGACGTTTGACCACATGGCATTAATTGAAATGCACATCTGTCTCCCAGTCTGCAGTCTCCCAGTCTCCCAGCTCTGACTCCCCTTGCATAATGACTGTACCACCCTGCAGGCAGCAACACTCGAGTCATCGGTAAATCCCCCAGATGTCACATTATTATTTATACATTTTTTTTTTTTGTTTTTTTTTCCTGAGAGGAAATGGTACTAGTTTAATCCCAGAAACAAATAGCAGAGAAGCATCATCAACAGCAACAGAAAACGACAGCCACACCGGCTCAAATGATTTCCAGCCTGCTGCATCGTAGCAGCTGCAAGAAGAGAAAAAAACAAAGCTGCCATCCAGATACATTAGAAGTGTTGTCTTAATCGAATCCAGATGTTGCGTGGTTAAAATCTCTTACTGTAAATTGTTCTCCCTTTCATGCTGCCACGATTTAAAGACTTATATTAAAATTCTGGCATGGGAACCACAGTATGAAATATGTCATTCTTAAAGTTTGTGTCACGGTAAAAGAGGATGCTTCCCCTGGTATTATTCATACGCTGCAGACACTCAGACGGAGCCGTATAATCTTGTCACTTGCCGTAGACCTCCCAGCAAGCCCTCATTTTATCAGACGTATCAACAAAAAATCTGAAATGCTACATGTGTTTTACACTTGATTGATTGAGAAAAGAAAAACGTAATGCGACTCTTTCCTGAGAAAATGAACCTTCTTTATTAAGTGCAGTCTCCGTAGGGTTGAGTGTTAAGTGTATAATTGAGTTTTGCAGACACCAAAACCCCTTCAGCTCCTGCGCTCATGGTAGTTTTTGCCAAAGCAGATGGGGTTTGAATTCACACCTCTCCAACAGAGTTTGGACAGCAGTTCCCCGGCCATGAGGGTCAAGACCGCAAGAGTAAGCAATATGCAAAGTCCTCAGCCAAAACAAAGGTTATAATGGAAAGAAAAGATAGCAGTGCGCCTGTGTGTGTGTGTGTGTGCGTGCGAGCGTACGCACCAAGGCACATGGAACAGGCAAGGTCTGTGTGCGCACATCTGTGTTTATGTCGATGTTCAATACGGAGTTTTGTGATGACTTGGCAGTTTGGGCTGTCTGCAGTGGTTCAGCGTTTCCCTTTGGAGGCTGCAGTCTGGTCGCCCGCTTCCCCTCGTAAGAAGCTGCAGGCCCAACAAGCGATGGGAGAACTGCACTGAGTGCCAGCGACCAGCCACGCCGATGACGGATAGACTGTGAAGTTTGACAAAGCTGTAATGGATTCTGATTGTTTTTTCATGTACGGTACCAAACATGAAGCACATCCAGATGTGCATGATGCACAGGATGACACCCTGTCGTTACATTTATGAGCCTTTGCACCAGTTGCAGTCGATATATAATCACAGTGTGACTAAATGATTATTGAAAAGACTGAACCCAACATTGTGGCCAGAATCCAATCACTTTGTTGAAGATGTAAATCTTCAAAAAACACAATCTATAAATTCATGTTTGAAAAAAAGGGCTAAATTTAAAAAAAAACAAAAAACAGCTGGGAACTGTAGTTCTTAGCACACATTACTCAAACAGTAGTAAATAGTGTATTTGTTGGGGACTATTTTCAGATGTGTAATAATGCACAATCGGTGCTCTATTGAGTCTCAACAGTGGAAAGACAGTGCGTGTCTACAAAAATGTGAGGGAACACGTCAACCAGTGCAACAGTGTGGCTCATTGGTGTGTTTTTGAAAGTTTCTGGACAACAGGGGAGCCCCATGGCGCAGAGGGATGAGATGTATCAGGGTTTGGCTAAAAACTGTTGGCTTTTGTTTTTCACGGAATTTGTTGAAAATAAGAAAAATATGAAACATCATCAGACCTATCCTTTAACCGTCGCCTTTGCAAAGTTTCCACACAGAAATATAACAAAAACCCCTCAGCCAGTAAGAACCTAGCCCCTTCAAAACTTCAAAACCAGGTTCAAGTAGAGTCTTCAAGGGCTTGGAGATCAATTTTAGACCAAAAGCAGAATAAGTTGAGGCGATTTGACCTGTTCTGACTCGAGAAAACGGATAATAAAAGAGGACAAAAAATAAAGCACACGCGCAGCAATGAAGAGTTTCCATTGGTGAAAAGTGAGGATTTTGGTGTTTCTTCCAGATGAAAACAGATGCTCATCTACCTTCTCCTCAGCTCCGCACAACCTTGTTGCATACAGAGGCTTCCGCAGGTGTCATATTGTTTGCATTAACGGTGAGAAAAGTAAACCGAGCATGGCTGCAGTGACCCGTCACAGTATAGTGTAACAATCTGGCAGCAAACAGTCGAGATAGTGTCCATTTGTGGCTGAGCCCATATCAAAATAAGTATGAGAGCAAAGACAACAAGTGGCCTTGCACTGATTCAATAGTTTGCTTGTTTGCATGTTTGATAAAATGACTACTTTTTTTTTTCCTCCCAACAAAGGCGTTATTCTGCCCGGACATAACACCAATATAAATTTATAATTGTTGTGACAGTTCAGTGGGGGTTGTCTCTGTTTTCTTAGGCTCCTCAGAAGATTTGAAAAGGCTCTTGAACCCCATGGCCCCTTCTGTATATAATGGGTGATCTCCGCGCACTAATAAATATGAGTGAATAAGTGTCGGCCCTTGCATAGTTTTATCATGGGAAGATCAGCTCAACACAAAGCGACTATGGCTGCGTTTCCCACAACTTTCTGACCCTGTAAGAGGACAGAAATAATTGTTTTTTTGAGGCCATGTTGAGCGGAGAGAAAGACATTATGATTAAAGAAATTAGCCTGTCATGCTGGGGGAAATGAGCATGAGGATGATGCTCTGATGTGCAAAAAAGAATTAGGATCAAAACACCAGAGGGGTCACTGGTAAAATTAAATGTTGGAGGGCAGAACGCGGGGTCAGGAGAATGTCACTGTGTAGCTGCAGCTCTCTCTGAACTAGGTTTCTAAGCATTTTTCACACAAACTCGTAAAGAAATTAGATTTATTTTTACTTTTACTTCCTTTTTTTTTAAATATACAAGTATCATTGCTGTCAACTTACTCTGTGATCAGGGCATAATAAAACAGTAGCACAGCACTATCTCATCCACATTATAAGCATCGTGGCCTTATCATAAATTAATTCAGTGACAATGCAAAATTCCAGGGAACAGCTTGACTCACACAAACTTTTGTGGCAAGAAAAGAGAGAGTTTGGGGGGGGGGGTAGTAGAGCACAGGAAGAGATGAGGAGGAAGTGTGTGTCTGAATCAACAACCCGCCTCTGATTCATGCTGAAACAATGGCAATGGTAGGATCAATCACGCATTGCAGCCATTAGTAATATCCTGCTTATAGAATCATTATGGCAGAGATCTTTGATAGATTGAGGTTTGAAATTCTTGTGCTATTACGTGATCAAAGCAGAGTTTTTTAAAATTTATTTATTTATTTTTGAGCTAAAGGACAAATTGGGGTCATTGCTGCATGGCGGGAGTCAAGTGGGAGTTTCTGTTGTTGGGTTGTATAGTTCACAGCTTTGCTCCTGACTGAGATAACTCAACAAATGCTGGATGGATCGGCATGAAATTTTGTTTGGACGCTCATGGTCCCCAGACAATGTACCCTACTGATGTCTGCGATCATCTGACTTTTCTCCCTAGTGCCAAACAGGGGTTAGAGTTTGTCGCTTTGAGTGAAATGTTTCAACAACTGTCGGACGGTTTGTCAAGAAATTTGCCATGCACCATTAGTGGCCCCCTCAGGATGATTTGTAATAGCTTTGATGATCCCTTTGAGATCTGGGAGCACATAGTGCATGTTGTAGCTGATGGTTTAGCCAAATTGCAGCATCGAAACCACATTATTTGGAGACAAAACTGCAGTTTTTGTTAAAACTGATCCTATGAACTGCAGCCTTCTAATGTTGTGGACAGAGAGGTTTTTCGCCCCTGTTCTTACTGTGAGGGTTTACAATGCAAGGCGATGTATTATGGTCACGGTTTGTGGAAAGGCTGTGTGTGTTTTTTTTAACAAGGACTCTATGTGTCTCTGCCCCAGTGTGATCCACAGAGCATTACAGCACATATAATTACAGCGCTGTATGGTCATGTCCCTCGGAAACCTCAGCCAGGGCCTCCATTTTGAGTTTTCCACCATTTCACTCACTAAAGTTTGGATTAAAAAAATAATAATAACTGACGGAGGGCAGACATGGTCTCAATCCAAGGTGTTAAAGTCTGTGTTTTTGTTTATTCTCCTCCACAGAGGTGAGTCGGTGTATTTATCGCAGCGTCTCGGTGTTTAAGGTTTGTTTTCATGGACCCCTCTGCTTTCTCTGACCAACGAGGCCACAGTCATCCTGCCTGTGGTTTTTTGGTCTGGACTGGGGAGGACCAGGCAGCAGTTTGCACTGTGGGCCTGCGTACGAGAGCACACAAGCCTCAAACGTGTCAGAGTAATGCAACAGGGAGAGCAAAGGCCTCCAGCTGGCAAGAAGCCCGGCACAACAACAAAAAAAATTTTAGGATTTTAGTTTAAAACCACATCAGATAACACACATCTGCAAAAAGTAAACAGTCCATGAATCAAGAGAACAAGGATCACTGTCCTCAAAAACTTCACTCACAACATTTGTTTTAATTTTTTGGGGTTTTTTTTTTGTCACATTCAACACATTTTATTCCCTGTGCAGTCATACGGCGTAATATTTGGTCAAAGGGATCCATGTGTGAAATAGTATTTGACTTTTGAAGGATCTAAAAATATGACTGGAAATTCCCAGTAGCACACAATTTGTTTGTGGTGTCTATTGGGAAGGATGTTCTTTACTAGCTGATGACATGTAGTGCTTTGTTTTCTTAATTCTTGAAAAAATGGTTTACATCTTGAATCCTGTTTCTAGCCACTACCAACTACAGAGGTTCGGCGCAAGCTGTAAACAAATCTTCACTCACAGGACATTTTTGTGACAAGTGCTATAAAACCAGAAGCCGAGCCCGATTTTGCTTCTGTGACGGATCGGTGGGCATTTGCATTTCGTCGGGAGCATCGTTAATGGGTGTGGACCTGAACTACAGTTGAATGGATCAAGCTTCAACTTAAACGACTGATCAGAAGTCAGCGGGGGACTCTTTTCTGCATCTCACTGCAGAAGCACCAGTCACGGTGCCGTGTCTTTCGGGTTTTGCTTTTGAGTTTTCAGAGGAAGACAAGTCTGGCAGCCGTCCGGGAAAGATTATCTAATTTCAGACGAAATGGTTTCTTGAATGAGGTGCGGTGAGAAGTGACTGTCCCACCGAGCGGAACAACAAACCTGACTTCTACGGCCGGATGTCCCTAAAAGACGTATTGTCTGACTGAAGTATTTCGTCCACTGGGAGCAAAGAGAGAAGTAAAATTGACGAGATAGAGTTACAAAATATAGTCACTTACAGAAGAGGTTGGGACGGACAAAGTATTACACTTTACCTCATGAGTCACATTTTTTTCTTCAACAACCTGACCTGACTTTAACAAAGTAGGCATTTTAACCGCAACCGTGATCTTTCCCTCATCCCGACCAAACCTTAACTGTACCACTGTCAGATAATCCAACATATCTATTCTTCCAGAGACAACCGGTGTCCTGCTGTAGATCGGTCGGATCAGAAAAACGCCTCCATGAGTCACCCCGGAGGGCGGTTACAAGTGATGCGTTGACGTTTAATACGGCGCCCTTCGGTGAGAAACAGGCGATGCTGAATGCTGAGTCATGTTTAATATTAGCTCTGTCGTATCAGAGGTTAAGTGGATATTCACAGGGTTCAAAACAAAGAGAGAGAGAGAGAGAGAGATGGCTAATCAGAGCAAAATACAGCGCTGCTTGTTGACATTATCCTAAACCGCTCCTCATCACTGATTGTCCCATCCTCCAACTCAGATGATTTTTAGTGGGTTGTTTTACAAACAAATATCCCACAAAAAACAAAACTGGGGATTCTAGATTTATAGAAACAGCTTGTTTTTAATTCCAAGTAATTTGAAGCAGGAACGCATTCGGTTCTCGTTCTATCAGTGTCGTTGCAGTTCCCGCTGGATGCAGATAGGAGTCAATGTGAAATCAGCTCTGTGTCGAACTCGTGTTGACGTCCTCGTGTGGTCCAAAACAACGGCGTCACCGTGGTACCCTTATCATGTATCCTCTGCTCACCATCAACAGAGCAACAGAGGGGATGGAGGTTGTGACATAAGCCCCAGTGCCTCCTGACCTCACTTACATAGACACTCTCCAACATAAACAGGGTCACACACACACACACACACACACACACACACACACACACACACACATACACACACACACACATACACACACACACACACACACACAAGCACACACGCACACACACACACACACACACACACACGCACACACACACACAGGCACACAACAAGCTCTAGCTTATCTAACTGCTACCTCTTTTACCACTAAAGGAAAGGTGTGGTCATCATACATTGCATCCTCTTGGATCGCTCACATCAGACAGTTAAAGTTTTACTGTTATTTTTTTGTCAAGGTCTTTAATTATTTGGTTTTTAACTGTTTCTGTTATGTTTATATGCAGAGCTGTAGCTAATGATTATCCTCATTATCAACTAATCTAACAGTTAGTTGCTCAACTGATTGATTAATGGCTTGGTCTATAAAATACCAGAAAACTGTTAAAAATGTGAATTCTTGTTCAGGCAAGCCCACAGTCTAAAACCCAAAGATAATGAATTTACTATAAAGTTAGCACAAGGACATGCAGGGAATTCTCTAATCATTGCAGCTCTATTTGTAATTTGTACATTTGACATGACTCGTATTGCATCTACTTGATTTTTTATTAGCCGCTGGAAGATACGCTTCCCTTAATGAGACAATAAAGTGAAGTGAATAGAGGAGAGGTGATGTTCAAGAGGGATAATGACTTATCTCAGATCTGCCACCTCATTTATCTCCACTACTCCCAGTGTCTGGTTCCCCCGGAACCCAAATTTGAATTAATGTCACAGGGGGACCTGGAACGGTGGGACAAATATTACATCCTGTTTTTCTCAAGTTGAATAAAGTATTCCAGACCAAAGCGCCTGTGGCTGCCAGATTTAAAGCTGGCTTGATGTTGCGGTAAAGATGACAAAAGGGGCGATTTCATTAGTTTTTCCATTGAAGTTCCCCTAATTAACAGAGCTTTAAAATGACTCAAACCCAAGGACAGATTGGCTGGCTGCGCCAGGCATCTGTTGTTGTACTTAAGAGCCTGTTGACGAGGATCCAAATTATTTATTCCCATGTTATTACTGGAAACTCAAGCCGAATAACGGGGAAGATCTGCTGACATAATTATAAGATACAGTTGCAGAGGAAGGGGTCAAATTAAGACAATAAAGCGGTCTGAAAAAAAGGAGACCAAAATAAACAAAAAACGAAAAAGAAAAGCCCTTTAAAAGTGCAAAGGTGTGCAGTGATTCTCAAAGTTCAAGAGGTCAAAAGTTCAGGAATTCTCAGGCCGCTTGCTTGAATCTTCAAGACGGAGAACACTGCAGGACTCACTCAGCAACATTCAGACTCCCAGGATCTGCGCGAGGCCTCCCACTCCTCCCATCTCTCTCCCCCACCAGATCATCCTTTTTGTCATGGAACTCCCCCGAGAACCGTTGACTGCGTTCGAACTGCCAAGAGTTTCCCACTCAGAGGCCTTTTCTTTTTTCCCCCACAGTGTGGGAGTTCGGCTTCGTGGAAGAGCACCACCTTTTACCGTATGCGCCGTCTTTGCTGTAAACAGAGTGAAACATTCTGATGTAGGCGTCGGGAGTTTTCACGGGACGACGTTGGTACTGTGGCAAAATTAATGAAGGGCATAAAAATCTGTGGGTGTTTTTTTTCTCATGTTACATTTCTGGGTGTGGTAATTGTTTTCCCCAGTGTGTTGTTAAGGGTCTCTGCTGCCCCCCCCCCCAACCACCACTACTACTCACCAAACATGAGGCATGACACCAACTGGGGATTGTGTGCCAGCCTCACTGCGGTCTAGCAGGACAACCCATCCCGTGCACCAGGATGAGAACCCAGATGCAAAGGATCATGGGTTTTTATATTCAGTTTGCAGTAACTTTGGTTAAAAGTGTGTGTATGTGTGTGTGTGTGTGTGTGGGGGGGGGGGGGGCAGGGGACTGTCGCTGCACAGATGGAGGACTCTGGCTAACGTATTCCAGTTTCTATCAGTTTCTGCCTTTGAGAAGTTTTGATATTTTTCTTATTCTTAAAGCTGAACTGTAAATTTGTGACACAAATCTTTGGCTGTATTCTCATGTGGAGGCTTTTGTTTTTTTTTTTTTTTTGTCTTGATACCCAGGATCATCACAATCAGACGGTGACCATTTAAATCCCCATAAGGCTGTAACACACACCACAACTTTTATAGGCGCCTATTTTTCAGAGCAATGGTGCGTAGCGATGCTTTGATCATGTGCAGTGTGACCACGCTGTTGCCAGGAAACATTTGAGTTGATTTTTTTTTTTTTTGTCCTTTGGTCTCTCCTCCTCTGTCTGTTGCTGAGGGTTCTGCCAGTTTATAATGTTCGCGATTTGCAGAATGCGCTGGTTCCTCATATTTTAACCTTGAGGGCCCCTTAAAAGGCCTGCGTTTAGCCACAGACTCCTGTTTGCTGAGAATTCGTCTCAAGGAGCTCAATTTTGAGGCTAGTTTAGACTCTGCAGGGTTCACTTAGGGTGGGCAGAGCACTGGGGAGTAGAGCCTGATACAAGAGCTATGATACTTCGTCTCTATTCCCTCCATTCTCTATTGTTTAATGGCATTATGATATAGTGTAACCACTCCTTATCCCTTCCTCTGGGAACCCCTGGTTGAGTAAATCACTTCTCTGAGTTCGGCTTTAAGCTGATGGTTTTGGCAGACAACTCTTATTTTGAAACTGTCTTCCATTGCCATGACTAATTACCTTACAAAAACTGTAATCAGATTATGGAAACTTGAAAATGTAGTCGATTACCATCTCGGACTTTGTTATTTTTCGCTTTTATTTGTATTGCAATGACAAAGTCCTTTGATTCGTTTTTATGTTTATACCCATTTTTATAAAGAACACCTGTCTTCGTTTAAACCACGTTCCAAGTCTCTTGATCATACTTTAAAACAATTCCCAGAAGTAATCTGCTATATTTCAAAAACATTTGCAATTGAATGCATCTTATTTTACATTATACAACAGTATCCAGGTTACTTTTTTATTAAAACTTTTTTTCTTTTGAAACCTCAATTGAAAACAAGCCTTCTTCTCTATCCTTGCATCCATAATTATTACCAAGTTTTACGAGTGACCTTTCTTTTCTACATCAGACATTAATCTGTAGTGGGAATCTGGTGCTAATATTAGAGTAACTTATTACCAGGATAGCATGAAACAAGGCATAAATTACCAACAGATTTGCACTAACATGCCACTCAAAAACGCATTGCACCTGCAGGATCATGTGCCATAACTCCGAAGAAGAAAAAACCTGCAGTCCTCAACTGCGTTGCCCTTTCTTCGGTTGCTGCGCTGACTTTGGTTGTAGTTTTAAAAATAGTGCAGAGAAGAAAGGCATTTTAAGTTTTATGTTATTGATTCTGGAAGAACACGTTTGAGTCTGCAGCGCCAAGAGAAGCTCAGAAATGAGAAAAAGAAAAAGAACAACACAAAGAGCCTGAGATATATTCTGTTATTTCTCCATCTTACTGACATCAGAGCCCCTCAACATGAAAATGGACTTGTATTTGGCAAGAGTGTGTCTCTCTCCGTCTCTGTAGCTGTCTCTCCTAACACCCCGACCAATACGTTATGCTGTCTATTTTATTTTTCTTCCCCCTGTGATTTTCCCTTTCCAGTGGGTGACTAATATTTTCTACCTCAATTAGCGCTGCAGCTGCGCAAAAATAAATGGAGACAGAGATCTGAGGTCGGATGGAAAGGAAATAGAGGAGCAAACAGTTTGATCAGTGCCATGTGCTCTGCTTAAAAATGTCACTAAATTTTTTTTTTCAAGGGCTTTTTTTTCCCCCTATGGAACCTGTTATTAGTTTCCCCCTAACTCAAGAGGATGAAATTGAGAAAGTAAAGTCAATTTAGAATATTTGATCATGTGTCTATCTTGGTGTTTTAATGGGGATAATCACAGGGAACAGCTCCACATGCTGAAGTGTCCTTGGGCAAGACACTGAACCCCAAATTGCTTTCAGTGCTCTGGCTGGCACCTTGCATGGTTGCTTCCCACCACTGTTATGTGTGTTTGTGTGTGTATGTGTGTGTGTGTGTGTGTGATATATATATATATATAGAGAGAGAGAGAGGGAATTTAAGGGGAACTGCAAAGTTTGTTTGGATAAAAGCTCTATAGAAATGCAGCCCCCTTTTTCTTTTTTTAACGGATGAAACTCTCCATCATGGCTCATGCAAGAAGTGGCCGTTGCAAGTGGTTCCATTTTGCATTTTGTAATTTCATGTGCTTATAAATTTATGGCTGTCCCGATTTGTTGAAACACTGGAGGTGGAGGCCGATTCCGTTGTTACTGGGACGGAACAGATCGACATTTTGGGGAAATATTATCATCTGCTCCCGCCAAGAGCTTGACGAAAATGGTGGATATCATTCTCACATGTGTCGTATCTCGACATGAGCCTGAAGCCAGCGGTGGGATCGCTGAGCTTTGCGTGAGGCAAGCACGCAAACCCCGGCGTGATGACAAAGACTCCAGGGGGACGGTGCACCCCGGCCAAGAACACACAACTTAAACACGCAACTCCCCGAAAAACCGCACAACTTGTTATTTTTGCACTTCATTCTTTGAAACAAAAGAGACATATCGCGTCTGTTCTCAGGCTCTAGATGTGCAGACAGGTGGGTTCTGTGACCCTTGGACAGAACCGGGCTGTTTTCCTGGCTTTGGCCACATAGTAACCAGGCAGAAACCACAGTTGTATCTTCTCATCTAACTCCTTGCAAGAGCAAATGAGCCCGTTTCTCAAAACGTCTGTGATTGAAACAGAGTATGGAAAAAAAAAAAAACCCATGAACAAGAAGGTCTAGTGAGATTAAAGTAAAACCGGCGCATCTGTTTTTTTTTGTTCCAGCTTTGTCTCCGCCCAGCTCGGAGCCCCTGTGCGGTTCTGGAGGGAGCGCTTGCGGGGCCCTCGAGCAGCCCGCCCGCAGCATTCCTCGTTCGGTGCGGTGCGTGGGCCCGCCGCTGCGGGGTCTCAACAGCGGGAGTCGATGCAGGCCGAGCGATTTAGTGAAAAAAATGTCCTTAGACGCTAAAAATAGCTTCTCGCTGGACTCGTTTCAGTGTCTGATACTCCTTTGATGTGTGTGTGTGTGTGTGTGTGTGTGTGTGTGTGTGTGTGTTTGCGTGTAATGTCTCCAGAACATGTGAAACACAAGATCAGTCCGTGAAAGACTTGGAAAACAGCGTGGCGGGTGTTGGATTGCCTACGTGCGTAAACAGGCACCAACGCCTCTGTGTGTGTGGCATTTTGCCCGTTTTTTGGCTTTTTTTTTTTTACGGGTTTACGGAGCCACATTAAAAAAGTTTTTTTTTTTCTGTGCTGGATGAGATCATCTGCTCTTTTCTTTCTTTTTTTTCATCGCAAAAACAAGAGCGAAAACGTGTCGGAGCGACCTCCACATTTGTGGATTTGTCAGCGGGCCGGGTCCAGGCCGTAAGCCCCTCTCCGACTCGGTGGGTGTGAACCGTGGAAGTGCGCACACGTCGCCGTGCGTCGAGGCGCGGTGCGTCATGCTGCTCGTGGGGGGGGCCCGGAGCTGAAACCTGGACGGGGCTCGGAGGAAATGATGAAAGTTTACGGCTGAATGTAACGTGATGGAAGGATTTTTTACATGAGGACAGGGGAAGAATCAATCAGAGGAGGTGGAGTCTCGCTTGAAAGGCTCCGTCCTCCGACTACCTGCCCTTCTTTATTCCACTGAAAACGGATGATGACACCACCACCTGGTAGTGTCCGGGTTACTGTAGGGGTGACCCAGGCGTGCAATGCGAACAGCAGCTGAGCTCGACCTCCAAAAAAACAAAAACAAAAACAAAAAACAAAAAAAACAACCCTGTCTGCGCCCATTAAACTCGCTTTCTCAGCATTTAAGAATTCCCAATGTGGTTCGAAGCTTTTCTCTAAATGAAACAATTAAAATGAAAAGAAGGTAATGAAAAAATATTTACCCCGAGTCTCCAATGAAGTGGCTGGTGGAGGAGACGACTCCTCCTAATACGAACCATATGCCTGTTCTCATAAAAGTCTTGTTTTCGTGGCACAGATTTTCTTAGGCATCGTGGATTAACTCCTGCCGGTGGGCAGCATGGCAGTGAGACGCACCTTATCAGAAGCAGAGGAATCTTGCGCGTTCACTCTGATTTATGGCGCAGTCCTCGCCGCGCCAAATCTCCCGCAGTACAAACTCGGCCAGTGGACGGAGTTAACGTGGGCATAAATCTGTTGAACGGGCCCCTGAGCTCCCGTAGAGGTATTAACGATGTACAGCCTCTACAAACACATCGAATAACCCCTGGTGCCCCTACTCCGAAGCGTAACCCCCCCACCACCACCACCCCAGAGTACCAGAAGGAACACGGTTTTGTAAACACACAGGAAGTTGCCCTGAAGGGCAATTTGAACCGCCGAACTTGGCAGTGTCAGAGCGATGCATTATCCACCGGGCGACAGGGGCAAAATCTCGTTCTCGTCCCAGGAAATCCCTTCCAACTTCCCTGAAATTGTCCAGAGCGCGCCACCGACTTGAGATGCAGACGCGCCCCTGAAAGACGAGAGAGATCTGTCCTCCCCGCCACAGATCGATGACATGGGGGGACACAGTAGGTTCGACAGTGAGATGAGTCAGTTGGTTCCACTGCCAGAAACCAGAGGATCATTTCCAAATGATACAGCTTTTTTCTGATTAATTTTGAGCTTATCAGACCTTGCTTGGATCAAGCTCTTTGGCCTGCTGGTGCAGGTGCAGCCCCAGAGAGCTGTTAGCATGGCCGCAGACCGTGGACTTAGTTTGGTTTTCAGGTTTATGTCACTTACCCCTCCACCGAAACTTTACCCCAACTCTTACGGTAAAACTCTGGTAAAGTCCCAGTTGCCCAAACTCATTGTCAGCCGAAGGGACGGCAGCCAAACGGTTTTAGGGAAACCACTGAGTTAAGATCTAAGAAGAACCTAAATTTGAATAATTAGAGATGCGTCTGTTGTTAATGCTCCTTCTGAGATCTGAGATGTTTTTATGAGTCACTCGACCAAAGAGAATCATCTCGATCCGTGGCTGCACAGCCTCCCCCCACCCCACCCCACCCAACATGTCAGAAATCCCCCCCAGCCTACATGTGGACAGAACGGTGCGGTTGTTCTGTCAGAGGGGACTTGTTGAGAAAACAGCGGGGAACGGGCCTTGACCGATCCCGTTTCAACACCACGGTCCCCTTTTTTCTGTTTTTTCCCTAGAAAAATGCCATTAATTCCCACAACGCTTTTACCCCTTTCACCGCTTGGCTCACTCCTCTGGCCTGCTGAACTTCTGTTCATTTCCATGGGATATTTTACAGGGGGAAAATTTAAAAAACAAAACAAAAACAAAAACAAAACAAAACAAAATGAAAACACACCTCCCTTTAGCTCCCCGAGAACCCAACCGGGTCCCCGCGCCGGCACGCTCTCTCAGGCAGGAGCACTGATTGGATCCAGATGCTCCAGATGCGGAGTGTGGACGGGGACAGCAGACGAACGTGGAGGCTTCGCTGCAGTATTGATTGATAGAGGTCAGGATGAAGTTGGGACTCACATTTCTTGACACTGGATCCCCCCACCCACCCAGTTCATTTTCTTATGCTCCCGCTCTACTCCATCTTTCGTGTCAGGTTCTCTCCTGATGCCTGATGTGTTTTATATACTCGGTGGAGATGGTGCAGAGCTCGGCGGGGAGCAGACAGCGCTACGCCTCACGTCTGGCTCTTTGCCTCACCTCCGCTGAGTGGTTAATGAACTCTTTTACTGTCAGAGGCTAAATCTTAAACCACGGGTTACGGGGACCGAGGCAACGGCGTTCAGTGGATCTCCCTCTCGCTTGTCGCACGGTGAAACGTTAATTACAGATTAAATGAAAACAAAAACGATGCATGCAAATCATTCGTTGCAAGGTGGGGAATGGAACCTTTTTAATGGATTTCTCATCTGTGTGCGCAACATTTTCCACAATGTGTTTGCCTTGCAGAGCACTGCAGACTTTTAGTGCTGCTTGTCGAGGCTGCTTGAGATTTGTCAGTCAGTGAAAAACAAAAAGCAAAAAGAGCAAAACAAAAAATATTGAACTTTGGTTTTGAATTTTTTGTTTTTCAAAGTAAAAGCCTATGTTTAGGCCTATAAGTAAGTGTTTACAGGAGGCGGTCCATCTAATAGAATGCAATCCAACATCACAAATAACCACAGAGTTAAAACATCAACTCTTTGAGAAAGAAAACATTATGAACCTAGACATTTGCGGCAGAACCAGATTGCATTGAATTATACAAATGTTGCTCATATTGTTTCTGTATTTTGTTCTCTAACCACAATAGCAATATATTTCGCCCCTGTGCTGTCTTTCTGAAAACTTTGTTTTTTTTGCGTCCCTCAGTAAACGTCCGTCCTTTTTTTGTCCCCTTCAGGACCATGTCGACCGTGCAGAGCTCTGCCGTCCTGCTGGTTTGTTGCTTCCTGATTGGCCTGAGCTGCTCCCTGAACCCGAGAGACCCGAATGTCTGCAGCCTGTGGGAGAGGTGAGGCTAGTTTATCTAAGACAAACAAGAACATGTTGCTGTCGTGGTAGACAATTTTTTTTTTAAATACAGTTCATGCATAAATATCATTGAAAGTTTACAGTGTAGTTTTAGCAGGATTCAAGAGTGTCAGGGGCCGGTTAGGACCCTTATCTATCACATAAACGATCTAGTTTACTCATATGGGAAAATAAAAAATCACAGCAGCAGCACTGTGGTTTATACTTCCTCAGTAGAGATGGGAAACTTTCTCTTTAACAGCAGAATGAATTGAGAAAGTGCAACGTTACAAGCAGAAAATAAAATAATCGAATATTCTGGTGAGATAATTGATATAATTGTTGATGTGACTTGAATAAATTCTGAAACAAGCTCTGTGAGGCCTAGACACAACGGCGCCTTGAGCCGGGATGCTAACGTTAGCACGCAACACAGTGACAATGTAAACAGGCGGATCTTTGGCAGCTGTATTGTTTATCATGTCGACCATCTAAATTCAGTGCATTAGCATGCTAACATTTGCTATTTATTGTAGCCATAAACACAAAGTACTGCTGAGGCTGATGGGATTTTAATAAATCTATGCAGGTATGTGGTCATAAACCTAAGTGTTGGGAAAAGTACGAGTTTTGACCCGATGACAGCATTAAATGAAAAGTTAAGGGTTCAACAAAGGGATTATCATCATTATGGAGATGGTAGTGAGAAATACAGGAAATCACCAAGGTGGGATTCATCTTCTGGAGACTATGAACATCCATGAAATGTCGAAGCCGTTCAGTCTGGACCTGAGTGGCGGACCTAATGACAGACTTCCTTAAAAAAAAACCAAAATCCTCCTTTTTCAGGCAAATAAGATGATCTTAGTTCAAAAGTGAAAAGTTATGTGTAATGGAGCAGGATAGTTTTTCTACCTCGTCTGACTGTGAATAACCAACAGTCTGTATATTGTTTTATACCGTCTCCCATTTCAGCTTCACCACCTCGGTCAAAGAGTCCTACTCGCATCCTTACGACCACGTGACGGAGGAGCCCTGTCCGGACCCCCGGACCTCCTACAGATGCACACGCCACAGGTAGGGCCGGCACGACGGCTCATTTCCCCCGTCGGGCTCTCCCGACTTCCTGTTCCGGTCAGCGGAGGGTCACAGCATCCTGTTTTCTCCTGTGTTACCCTTTCAGGATCACCTACAAGACGGCCTACCGGCAGGCGGTGAAGACAGACTACCGCAAGCGGTACCAGTGCTGCCCAGGCTACTACGAGAGCAGAGACAAGTGTGTCCGTAAGTGGCCTTGGGAAACGCCTCTCTGACAATCTTCAGTTCAGTCTCAGATTCAGTCCTCGGTCAGCAGGGAATCGTCGGAGTTTCAACCTGTGTCTTTATGCACCGTCACGTAAACATCAAACTGACCTTTAGGTTTTCACTACGCAAGGGAACCAGTGTCTTGAACTGAAAAACACTTGACTGAATCATGATCTTCACGTTTCTGCTTATACACCTTATACATCTGGAATTGCACTGATACACACATATATTTCAATGGAAACATTCATACTGTGTCTCCTCATTTGTTTTTCTGCTTTATACGACATTTAAAAGCCTAAACGGGGACCGGGGCTGCGAATCAGCTTCACATCTGTTTCACTAGAGTGTAACAGTGTTTAGCTTCATGGTCTTTGGCACATAAACCAACAAATAATTTAACAGATACCATATCGACTCACAGACGTTCACCTGCTTTCATGCTCATCCGTCATAAGAAATAAATAAATAAAGTAATCCATTTAACCCAGCTAGAATTCTGATGTTGAAGCCAAGTCATTTGTAGCCAAAGTTACACGTCTAATAAAAAAAAACCAAAAAACAACCAAAAAAAACCCAACAACAATTAGTTGAACAAGCTAACGTGATGCTGGAGCGTGAGGAAAACAGGAGGCGATCGAGTGCGATGCTAAAACGTGGGCTAATGCTGCGGTTTGCGAGTGAAACAACGTGACGTTTTGTGCGAACGGTGTAGCCCGTTCCCTTCCGTCGCAGCCAGCTGTATTTTTTCTTGTTTTGTTTTGTTTTGTTTTTTTTTTCTTTCCACCAAATGTGCATAGTCAATGAGTAGCATATGAGACTGGAATTAACCGAAATTATGGGTTTGAATCCCGCTGGGGCTTCTGAAGCTGTAAATGCAGAGTATGTACTGGCAGCACTAGTTGGAATTTTAGACCTTAAACTGTGTTTTTGGTGTCTTGAGAACCCTGATGCTCCCGTCCTGGTTGTTTTCATATCCTCAGTTCAGTTCAGCAACTTTTTTTTTTTTTTCCATCAGCAAAGAATCTTCTAATGATGGATTCAGAGGTGTGGCACCGCTGCCTGCTCAGCTCTGGGGCGGACGAGAAAGACTCCGTCGTATGAGCGAGATCGTACGTGGGCGTTTCAGTGGGAAATTTAAGAAAAAAAAAAACGTTGAGATAACTGGGGGCCACGGTTTGTACATGAGAACAATGTAAAACAGTTTACTGTAGATATCAAGTTGGCAAAAACAAGAGGGACTTTCAGACGCTGGCTCAGGGCTTAATTATGCAGTAACGTGACAAGTTAAGCAAGAAATTTTGTATTTTTAGGTTTCAATGTGGATATTTGTTTAATTTTGATTTAGTTTGTTGTGATACAATATTGGATTTCAAAATTTTAGTGTTTAGTTTTATGTTTTGGGTCTGTCAACCAAAAAATCCTCAGACCATGATGGATATAACTATTCTCACTTAAACATGTGGTTCTTTGGTTTTAACGTTGTTTTTTTTTATAGATTGACGTAAAAATGAAAATCAAGACAGATGTGAGTGGAAAAACATTCCTGATTCAGTTGCCATGGTATCTCCCTAATGAACAGTTTATTTATCTAAACCTAGATCCAACTTTAACTTGAAGTGCTTTTATTTGATTAAGCATTGTTCAGTTCTACATGACAACACACTTAGTGACGGACGTTGACTATCGCTGGGATGTGAAAATACCAAACTGGTGCAGCTGCCGACAGTTTTTCTGACACCGTGTCATTGCTGACAGTCACATAATTAAAGTGAAACCATTCATAGGCGGAGAAGACTCTACCGTAGCTTCAGGAGCCCTCTCTAATACATCGCTGGTTGATTTCAGACGTGACGGTGGCAATGACAAGGTTTTTAGTGTTTAGTGCTTTGAAAGCTGACATGTTGGAGATAAATGTTTTTCACCCCAGCTGAGATATTGTGCTGTTTTGGTTGCTTATTGTTGAGCCCTTAATGATGTGTATGTGTGTGTGTGTGTTTGTGTGTAGGTTTTCTTTTGTAGCCAAACACAGAAGCTTTTGATTTTACCAACTGACATCAGGAAGGCCCACTTTTATAACTGAAATATCATCCATTACTCCCCCTGAACCTACTTTCTCCGCAACCTTGTGTGTGTTTTTTTCCCCCTAAATATATATAATTAGATACAATTACACTTACCCCCTTCATTTTATGACTTGTATTCTTGGATACCCCAAAATCTCCAGCCACCCATTGTCCACACTTTTTCACCTAGAGAGAAAATAGTCAACGAAAATTTTGTTTTTCTTTTGTGTTTGAATAGAAAAGGAAGAGACATGAATATACAGCACATGGTTCTCAGTGGCAAATCAGAGACTCTCTAAGAGGAACCTCCTTGGCAGCACCAAAGGCATCCAGCACTGATGCTTTCAGTTGCTTGCTTGAGTCCAGCTGTTGGGCTGGCAGCTCATACCTGTTTATGATGAGTGGGATAGATTTAGAGGGAAAGAATGCAGTTCAGCTCAAAAGACTGCTGATTGCATAAAAAAGTGAAATAGACCGAGCGGGCACACGGCCTTTGATAATAACAATAATTAGAAGGGATAATAGCCTTTTCTGGAGGCACCCTGCTTACATAATTTTCCTTCAGTTTCTAAAGAGCAAAGGGTAGGAACAGGACACACTTCGTTGGGACCTCGGGAAAGTGACGATTTGACGGCAGGATGGTGAAAAACAAACTCACTGAGACCAAGTTGACAAATGGATTTTTCAGTGGGTGATTTAACTCACAGAAAAGGACTTTTCAGAACTTGCCCAGCGTTACCAGTATTCTCACTAGTCTGATATACTGCAAGGCTGTGACACCAGTTTTATATGTCCCACCACTGACTCTCAGGCAGTGGTAGGTGTATCCTTGCGGGTATTTCTGCCGTTGCTATTGTGCACCGCCGGCGAGGGCGCTGGACAACCAGTCGACGTCCAAGCAGAGACATCAGAATAAGTAGCTAAAAACATCCCCGTTACTGGGTGGTACCTGTACAAAGGCGAGCGTGACCGAACCCACTAGAAAAAAAAAAGGGCCTGAACACATACGGTTCCAGGGTCACTGTGTCTTATCTGGAACTCATTTACTGTAAAAACTTCCACATTTATATAGTTATCGGTGATAAATAACAAAAAGCTTGATCCGAATGAGCAACGCTTTGCCGTATGTTCTCGGCTGCATTTTTAAATATTATTTTCAGAGGGACAAAGTTCCCCGCACCACTAGCTCTGCTATAAACCATGTTTCTACTCAACAGCTCGCTGCACCAAGGAGTGTGTCCACGGCCGGTGCGTCGCCCCGGACCGCTGCCAGTGCGAGGGAGGCTGGCGAGGGGACGACTGTTCCAGCGGTATGAATCAGCCCTCCTTCACAGACATTTCCTCACTCACTCTCTCTCTTTCTAATTAGCTTTTTATTTTATTTAATCCCCCCCACCCCCGTCACTTTCTCTCTTTCGCCCGCTTCTCAGGTGCACAAACACAAACACGATTCACGTAGGCAAGGGGGGACAGCGGCCGGTCGTCAGTCAGGTGGCCGGACCTCACGTCGCACGACGGAGGCCTTTCCAATGGAAACGGCAAGGGAGCTTTAGCGCATGAGTCACTGATGTCAGCCCTCGGTCAACAAAGCGCTCTGCTAGTGCAGATGGACACCAAGCTCACGGTCCCACTAATGGTTGCTATTCAAAAATGAATAATAATAGTAATAGTCATAATTTCACAACAGAATTTCCAAATACGGTTGAGAGGTGCTCTGAAGTACAAGGAATAAAACATTCAAGGCTCAATAAGCTGAAACTTCTTTCTCCAACAAAGACGTTGAAAAAATAGTACGAGAGTAACAAGTTTTGAGTAAAATACTTTACAATTTCCTAAAAGTTGCCAGAGTCCATAAAAAAGAGTCAAGACAGACTCCCTCGTCACGTTAGACTACTTTAAAAACAAAAAAAACAAAAAAAACCTGAGGTCAGCAGAAACAGTTATATAATAGTCATTCAAGGCACCAAGTCAGAACAGACAGTCTAACCCTGTTTGTCCTGTCTAGAATGTCCTCGCACTGGATACGTCCAAACAGCGCGACGTGTGAAGCCAGGGCTGCATTGCACAGGGCTGCTGCCCCCCAACCACCCCCACCTCGCTGAAACAAAGTTTTCCACTAGCTTCAGCCCATTTCATCGCACTCAGCTGGGTCAACAGCAACGCGGTCCCTCCTCCACGCCAGCCCCCCCCCCATTCCTCTGGAGAGAGAGGGAATTAGCTTTAACGGGTAGCGGTCGATGGCCTGACGGGGGGATGATGGGAAGGGGAAATGGAAAATGTTACCCCGCTCCCTGTCTAGCGTGGCCCAGTTTTTTCGCCATCTCTCCTTACGCTCTGCCCTACCCCGTCACTTACGTAAAATTTTTCTTGCTTTGTTTTCGCTCGGCTCTCCTCTCCTCTCCCTCTAAAGCCTTGGCTTGCCTCTATCGTCCTATAATGGAGTATTTTTGGCAGAATAGGACCTGACACTTCCTGGATGCCTGTGTGTTGAGCTATCTAACTGTGGGAAAGAGGAGAGGGGCCTGAGGTTTTTTTTTTTCTTCTTCTTCTTCTTCTTCTTTTTCCTTGCACCGAACACTCTTAAGACTGTTTGCCCATAAATTTGGAGAATAGATGGGATGAGGATGAAAAACACTTAATGTTCAAGAGGGTGACAAAAGAAACGGGGGAGGGGGGCGTTGAGTTGAAATGGAAGAGAGGTAAAGCAAAAAGTGGAAGATTGGCGGTAATTGCGGCGACTGAGGTGAGAGAAAGGCAGGAATGCTGCGCGCCGGGAGCTGGAGAGCGTCACGTCAGAGTAGGCTTTGTTTCATTCACGTCCGTTAGATGTCCGGGAGATTGTGTGGACTTTGGACGCAGGCGAAAAAAACCCGAAACCGCTGCTCGGGACAATCCACAGGGGGAAAAGGGAAGAATTTTTCCCACCATATCAGTGCGCATTCCTCATGAAGGACAGCGAGGGGATGCCAGCTCTGAAGCGCGCGTCAATCAGCCGGGTTTACAAGTAGGCAGTGTTGCAGACGCTGGTCATATTTGGTATTGGGTCACGTTCACTCTGTGTGGATCATCGTCATGGAGATGATTCCGGTCAGAGCCTCTTTTATTTAGGGAATCGAGGTCTATCTTGCCAGAGGCCTGAGAGGAAACTCTACACCGGGAGTTGCCAGTTTATTGGTTTATCACCTAGCTACAACTAAAGCAGTCTAATTCATCAGTCCTCCAATAAATCCTCCATCATGAAGGTTCAGTTTTGTTTTAGAGCGGCACTGAGTTGTAATTAATACTCAACAGACTTTTGTAAACATCAGAAAATAACAAAGGAAAATAACACAGGCGCTGAATGGGATGTTAAGGAGGCGAAATGGAAACAAATGGGGCCTGTGGATCTCTCTCTGGGATCAATAATGTTGTCAGACACTTAAACCAACAATCTAAACCCATCACTGGCAAAAACAAGCACTTTAAGTGGACTTACTTTGATAAAAACGCCCCTTTGGATTTTTCATCGGAGCTGTGTCACCAGTAAAAGAATCCTCGCCCGATGTCCGACTGAGTACAAACATTTTTGGTCACTATTGATCATTCAGACCAAAAAGAGACGGGAAAATATGGCCCCGGGTTTTAAAAATACTGGAAGGATCCTTTGAGTTGTTCCGTTTCCAAAAACGATAACTTTGTTTATCGTCCGTGTGAAATTTCTTTTACGGTTTCTGCTTTGTTAACTCATTTGCAAGAGTTTTCTCAGAAGTGCTGCGGTTTTGCACTTCAGGGCCGCCACCCCACCGTGTCACTGTGATCAGCCTGAAACGCCGTAGGTCGCTGAGCTACCTACACACAGGCGCAAAGCCCAGGAAAAAAGCTGGCCGCGAACGATCTTTGCTCTCCATTAAAACGATTAAATCGAAGCTGGACACACTCGGGCTAAAGTAAATTTAAGCATTTGATGAATGTAAACAAACATCAGCAACACTTGCACTTGGTGATTGTATGTTTACCCGCAGATAAACAAACATATGGAAAGAGTTTTGATATGGGTGGGAGGAGGGCTTGGATTCTGGCAACCGGCTGCTCAAAAATAAAAAAAATAAAAATCACCCGTTCACTCCTCTGCTGTCTGGATGTATCAGCCCTCGGTTCTTACACTGACAGCCCTGCAGACCCCCCCTCGGTAAATCTCCCCCTGCTGTCCTGGAGAATGTCTACGTAAACATAATCGCCGCCCCGGCTGAGCTTCTCATTACTCAACGTGACACTCTCCGGCAGAGGCCCTTGCTCCAATGCCCGCAAAGGGAACAGGCGAAGTTATGATTCATTTAAACAAAAAGGGGCAAGGGTCCTGCTCCAGCTTAGTGCTGTAAACATTACGGTCCGCGACGGCCCACTCTGCTCCGAGCCAAATTTGGCTCTGCTCTGCCCTCTGTGTAGGCCTAATTATTGTCAAAGCCAACCTTGTTCTTTTCAAAGCCGTGGCCGGGGCATATGTGCAGCAGAGGTAGTGGGGTGGGGTGGGGGGGTTGACGGATGTGTAGCTCAGGCCTTGGTTCACAGTTGATTTTGCGCATTAAAGTCTGCTGCTAACATTAAAAAAAAAAAAGGAGAAGAAGATGATTCACAGAGGTCGGCGTGAAATCGCTGGCATGGTTGTTTTTTTTTTCCAGCTCGAGAGAAGATAACTGATGCCCGTCCATCTGTCACGTCGCTGCTGCTGCATATCGCATCGCATGTCCGACGTCCAAGACAGTCGGCCTTTTATTGATGACAAATGAGAGGAATGCGGCCATGACCAATGTGGGGTGCTCTCAGTGGACTGAGATCTCTTCATCGCGAATTGAAATCCAAACCTTGTGTGAATCTCCGCTGAACCCTAGCCCCCCCCATCCCCGACCCCCCTCCGAGGCCGATTTTTCTGGCTTCTGTAAAATTAACCATTTAGAGCTTGTCCGTCTTGTGAGCTCCATGCAAATCCCCCTGCCAGCTCAAAATTATTTGTTGGTAACGTAACACTCCCGAGCTAAAGGGCCAGATTTGGATGTGGAAGCGTGAGGGAGATGGACAGCAGTGTGTGGAAGAGACGGTATACGCCCCCCCCCTCGAGCACTCTTCCTCTCTTGTTTCTGCTCTGTCTTTCGTCTCTTTGCTGCCGAACACGTTGGGTTTAACCTAATTTGTTTCTGCTTGTTTTTGCATGAGGTCATATGTTTCTGCAAGTGCACACTGGGGTATATGGGAGGAAAATGGAACGAGGAGAAACAACGCTGACAAAAGCGATCACACTCGCCGTGAATTTTAAGTCACAATAATCGTATGTCATGTAATTTTGCCCTGGTGTTTTTATTTCATTCCCCGCATTGCAGAGTAGGTTTGGCTCAAGGTGTGGAGCAGCAGTTGGTTACTGGAAGCTGACTGGGTTGAATTGCTGGAAAATGTGGGCAGTGGAAGTGAGAACCTCCCTGGTTTACATGCATTTAGTCATTTTCATGCAGTAATGGGTTGAAAAAAAAACTTAAAATATAGCACATTTGGAGCTTAAGGTGAAAAAATAAAAAGGCAAATCTG
Organism: Istiophorus platypterus; assembly: GCA_016859345.1. Classification (NCBI taxonomy): domain Eukaryota; kingdom Metazoa; phylum Chordata; class Actinopteri; order Istiophoriformes; family Istiophoridae; genus Istiophorus; species Istiophorus platypterus. The sequence continues at coordinate 6,094,817 of CM029126.1, read as the reverse complement.
AAATCTCAATTCCTATTTTTAAAAGGCACTTTTCTACAAACAAACCAAAAAAAAAATCAGGGGTTTTGTTTCAACATCTTGGCTAAACAACATAATTGGGAGAAATGTTCTTCATTATCATCACATAACCTGTCCTTAAATCTTGCCTTTTCACTTTCCAGCCTGTGATCAAAAACAATGGGGCCCGGGCTGCAGCCAGCAGTGCAAATGTGAGAACAGGGCCCTCTGCGACCCCGTGAAGGGGGCATGCCAGTGTCCCCCGGGGTTCATAGGACGCTACTGCGAGGAGTCCTGTCCGGCGGGCACCTTCGGGAAGGGCTGTCTGCAGAGGTGCAAGTGCGGGACCGGGGGGTCCTGCAATAGCACGACAGGAGAGTGCGTATGTCGCGACGGATTCACTGGGACATTGTAAGTGGACAAAAAAGGAAAAAAAGGGGGGGGGATTATTGGAGCATCTATCTGAAATGTTATATTGATTTTGTAAATGGAGAAGAACATTGACTGAGAAACATTGCCCCCCCTCTATTTACAGATTATTTTCAGTTGAATTCAGAATGGTTTATTTTTCCCCTCAAGGGCCAATATGAGGCAAGTGGGTTAACAAAGAGCAAAATAAGTTATATAAGGGACTTTCTCCCAAATCAAATCTTGTTTCTATAAACAAGAAACAGGACTGAGAGTCTATAGCTCCAGTGGATATTTCACTGAAAACCATAAATGTCAACCTCGTGGTGAAGCCTGAGGGAAAGTCAGTGGATCATCAAAATTGCTACGATTCACCCTCTGGGGACCGTGAACATCTAAATCAAATTTAAAGGGAATCCACCATACGGCCGTTGAGATATTTCGATCTGGACCAAAGCGGGAAAACCAACCGACAATCACTGCCACTATCCGCGCCACTAGCATAGCAGAAAAATTGACAGTTTCCCTTTATCACATGAGCAATTTTTGTCGTGCAAGTACAGTTGATTATTTCATTCACACTTAACACCTCTCTTCACTGCACTTAACTTCGATATCTTGATTTTCTCAAAAGGTCTGTCGGACCAAACCTTTCTTGGCCAAACCACATTATTTTTCCGCAACTTTTAATCTAAGGTGGAAAAAAGACGTTGAAGTACCGCACCATAATGCATGAGTCATCCATTCTACCCTGTTTTTTAGGTGCCCCTGAGGATGAGTAAGCAATGAAAATTCTTCCCCACTAGATATTAGTGGAAACTCGCATACTGCCAATGCAAAAGCACAACACACTCAGCTCTGAGCTAAATAAATAAGGGGGCTTGGCAGCGCCGATCATGGGATAGGGCTCCTCGATGAATTGTGTATATCTGAAGCCTGCCCATGTTATTTCACCTCCGGGGTGTTTTAAAAAATGAAGTATCCTCACATATTATTCTGCTACAGGTAGTTTAGGCCAAGTAATCTGAATGGTCAAAGGCACGCTCCAACTGCGCTGATGATTCCCACAGAGCCGTTGTGCTGCCAGGTGACAGAGCCGATTTTAGTTTTTCTCCTGTACTCTCTCCGTCCTGCCGCTACTTTCCTTCAGAGCGGCTTAGGGAGAACGAGGCAGGGCCGCGTGATCGCTTGAGTTTTGCAGACGAGGCCGCTATGTGCGTTTAAAGCTGCTCTGGAGTTGGATGATCACTACATTTTTAAGCTGTGGAAGTGATGACATCCATATCTCACCATTTGTGAATAAGTAAAATTCTAAATTTTCCAACAAAAATAGAACTTTAAGCGACAAAAGTAAAAATAATCTTGATGCAAAATGGCCCATTTCAGAATAAAGTGTATTATATTGTAATTGTAACTACTTTATATACTGCTGGGCACTATGTGTCTTTTCTATAAAAAGAAATCTTAATTGACTTATTTATCAGATTTGGTATTAATTATCTAAATTTTGCAGAGTAACTAGTAACCAATCAAAGTAACTAGTGGGTTATCAGATACGTTTCGAGGAGTCAAAAGGGCAGCGTTTGCCTCTGAATTGCAGTGGAGCAGGAGTATAAAACAGCAGAAAATGGAAACACTCAGGTAAAGTACTAATGCCTCAGAACGGTACCTAAGTGCAGTTCTACTTGAGTATGTGCGCGTAGTTACTTTCTATCAATTTTCTTTTTCTGATGCTTGAATAACCATCATGAAAACTCTGAAAAATGGACATTTTGTGCACTGCGTCCTGCAGAACTAAACTTTTACTCAAGTCCTCAGGAATGTCCCAGGACACACTGGGTGCTTTTTGACTGAGGTGATCCATTAAGCTGTTATTAAGCTACATCATCTCCATCCCTCTCCCCAGCTGCGAGAAGGCGTGTCTCAGGAAATGCCAGGCGCGATGCCCCTGCCAGAATGGCGGCATCTGTAAGGGCAAAGGGATCTGCGCCTGCCCCCCCGGATGGACGGTACGTCTTCCCGCTCTGGCTCGCGCCGACACCACCCTTCACGTTATCCGCGGAGGCTGCCAGAATTCCAAATTAGCTCATGCACTGCGTTCCAGCTGGCTCCCGTCTTCTGGACAAACAGACTCTTCTCTTAACGCTGACCTATTTCTAAAGCCCTTTCGACAGCAACCTGTCACCTCTGGGGACGCATAGATTCATGGTTTGCCACTAATGTGAAAAATTTACCATGAGTTTTCAATGTTTTTTTGGAGGAGGTGCAAGAGACGGGAAGACGTCATTTTGATCCCATCAGAGACCAAACTAAACGATTATTTTCATTCCAGTTTTTTCACACTGATGCTCTGACATCATTTTGGATTTGCTCTTCCTGTCTCCCCCCCCCCCCCCCCCCCACTTTCCCTGCAGGGTCTGGTCTGCACGGAGCGATGTCCGGAGGGAAGGTTCGGACCAAACTGCACTGAGGAGTGCGTCTGCCACAACAGGATGCTGACCTGGACTGTGCAGTGCCAGTGCACTACAGTGGAACAGTTGAACAACAGTGGGCAACTTGTGCATGTTGTCTGTTGAGCTTGTTTTTGTTTCTTTTTTTTTTTTGGTGCCTTTTTGCATTTGCCTATGCCATATGGTGTGCATGCTGGTGTCTGGTTCAGCAGCAGTCTGCAGCTTCTCCAAAACAAAAAAAAAAAAACAAAAAAAAAAAAAAAAACAAAGTGTAAGTAAATTTTATTTTGTTTTTTAGTTTAAGCCAGATACAGCCTGGTTAAATGTTTATGTTTTTTTTTATTTTTAGATAGTATAGACTATTTGTTTGTTGTGTAATGTTTATTTCTGTCTGTTTCTGAAGAACTTACTTTAAGCTCTTGTCTGTTTTTTTTTTAATTTTAACTATTTATTTAAAAAAAAGAGAGAGAAAAAAAAAGATAGAGAAAATAACAACATCATGCGGCTAGCCACAACACAACACAACAAAAACAGATTTGATTTGATGGTTTGTTCATCGAATCAGCAACAGACCGGTCCTTCTATTCCCCCTCTGCTCGCGAGCCTCTGTGCATCCGCATCCCCCCTCCGCTCTCCCCCCCAGGGCAGGTGAGGAGAGGAGCGCTGGCACCCACGGTCGGACACTGCAAAAGCGTGCGGCGATTGCGCCACGGGCGCGCTGCTACAACATTGACGGGGGCTGCCTGTGCGAGCCGGGCTTCAGAGGCCCGCACTGCAGGGACCGGATGTGTGCACCTGGCAAATACGGCATGCACTGCGAGCGAGCGTGCCTCTGTCAGGACAAGCACACACTCAGGTGAGCGGGTGCGATCAGGAGAATGAGGAGGAGGGTCTTACATTAAACAATCACTTCTCTGGGGCAGTGCTATGCTGGGGGGGGGGGGGTGTAATCACATTGCGGTTGAGAAAAACCAGAATGGATGGGGCTGTAGGGACACAGTTCCGAGCCCCGTTTAGACCTCAGTTCATTCACCCGACGGTTTTAAATGGTGCTGCTTTTTACCTAAGATAGGAAAGTCCTGTCATCGGTTTGTCCTCATCCCTGAAGATTTCTCCCATAAACATGAAGCAATGAAGCCGACTGTGTGACAACAGCTCAAAAAAGCATTAAATCTCACATCCGAAAAGGCTCGTCCAAGCGCAGCTCGTTTTCAGGCCCTCGGCACCTCATGCCGCTGGGCCTGGCGAGCTCGCCGTGTGCCACCTGACATCCGTAAACCCACAAGGAGTGAGCTGGCTCTGATGACTGCTGAAAGGCCCCAGTTGCGTGGGGGAAGGAAGGGGAGGAAATATTAGCCCAACTGAAAATGACTTTTATTCTTTTATGATACTGAGGAAATGGCGGGAAGGTCAGCTAACGTGACCTTCTGATTGGTGGCCTGAACCAAATACAGGTTGTCTTATTGTAGCTGTAGACTATGGGTACACTGGACGTTCTCAGGTCATTTAGGCTTCAGAATATTGCAGCTGATTGTTAGTAAGGCTAAGTGGCTGCATACATGGTTCATGATTAGTCCGTTTCCCAGGACTGTGCAGGTGTGGTGGGTCCTTGCTTGACTGGCATCACCCTCACTCTCCTGTTTCAGCCACAACTCACAGTTCCCACTGCTCCATTGTGGATTTTTTGTTTGTTTGTTTGTTTGTTTTGTCCGTTGGGAGTTCATCACATATACCTTTCCGTTTTCCGTCGTCCAGCTGTCATCCAATGAAAGGGGAGTGCACGTGCCAGCCCGGGTGGGCGGGACTGTACTGCAATGAGACGTGTGCTCACGGTTTCTACGGACACGGTTGCCTGGAGCCGTGTCTGTGCGTGAACGGAGGGGTGTGCGACGGCGCCACGGGCCGATGTCACTGTGCCCCGGGGTTCACGGTGAGCGGCGCAGTTTGTCGTAATTTAGCCACGAATCACTGACTGAGCTAATAAATCTTCAATAACAATCCTATTTTTTCACTCTCCATTGGTGTGAAGCTTCCAGATCCAGTAACTTAACGTATTTGTACTGTTCATGCATTCAAATAATATCTGCCTTATTGAAGTTAATATTACTATTGATAATTGCAGGGGGTTCACTGTGAGAGTCCATGTAAAAGTGGCACCTATGGCAAAAACTGCTCCCTGGAGTGCTCCTGCAAGAACTTTGTCGACTGCTCGCCGATCGACGGGACGTGCTTCTGCAAAGAGGGTAAAACATTTTCAGACAGAGGAGGACTGTTGAATATTTGGCCTGTCGACAGACCAGTGAATGCCTCGCCGCGGCTACATTGGCAAAAAGAGCTTTAGATCGACCGTGTAACCCATCCGACATGGCTGACATTCCTCCGTGTGTCTGCAGGCTGGCGAGGGCCAGACTGTTCCACCCCCTGCTCGGAGGGAACCTGGGGCCCAGGATGCAACGCCACCTGCCACTGCGCCAACGGGGCAAAATGTAACCCTGCAGATGGATCCTGCACCTGCACGGCCGGATGGCAGGGGGCGCACTGCGACCAACCGTGCCCAGTAAGTGCCTGGATATGAGGCTTTTTGGCCAGCATTTATTTTTTGTTTATTTAGGAAGTAATGAAGAGGTGGACGAACACATACTGAAAGATCCATCAGATAGCCTCAAACTAGACATAAAAAGAGTGAATTTCTTTTGTGGCATGTCTGTTTTTTGTGCAGCGGATCCTTTATTCCAAAATGTTTTTCTCTTTTTGGAGCCAGTAAAAGCAAACTGTGAACCTTGAACCTTGAATACAATAACAAAAACATCTATATTTCCAAAAACCTACTGTTACTCTGCACAGGAAGTAGATTATACAACCAGTTTGTTATATTAAAAGCTGGGTAAACTGGAACGTCTAGCCAGTGATCTTAAAAAACGTAAACAATCACCATTACAGACAATCTTTTGCATTTCTCAAAACTTGCGTCACCTTGATGCATACTATACTAAGAATTGAATTGAAGAATTGAAAAGATCAGTTTTATTGTGTCAATCCCTCCTCCCTTATTCTCTGTTTGCCTCCAATAGCGACAGGAAAAAGTCCTGGACTCAGGCCACAGCGCTGCAGGGAAAAAGCAAGGCAGTTTCTTGGGTTTTTTAAAAGAGATGCAAGAAAAATGCTCTATGTGTTTATTCTATGTCAAGTTGAGTAGACTAATGACATGCCTTCTTTGAAAGGACAAATAAACAAATAAACAAATCAAAAGGGCGATAATTCTATAGAACATGCTCGTTCTGACTGGACCATGTTGCCCGGCTTTTCGTCCTTTACCTCACCCTCTGTATAATTAATCTGAGTTTTGGACGCGTCCACACCCCCCCCCCTTTTTTTTGGCTCCGTCATGCCATCCCACCGGGCCGTCTATATAACAACACACTGCCAGTGTAGTATTTTCTCTGACTCTGACTGAGCTGGCCAAATGCTGAGGAGATTCCCCTGACAGTTCTTTGCCCGTTGGCATTTGTTCACACGTGCAGAGGGACACGTTTGGGCCAGGCTGCGTGAAGAGGTGCGATTGTGTTCATGCCGACGGCTGCCAAGCCTCCGCGGGGGAGTGCCGCTGTCTGCCAGGGTGGTGGGGTGAGTGACGACGTCGGCCCGGTGTCGCTGCCAGCTTGGCTCTGGTATCGCAGATAGGTCGGGTCCAATGGAAATGAGTCAGCCACAGGTTTAAACCTCCCTGAGTCTGATTGCTCTCTGACTCGAAGGACCACCACTGAAATATTCAATATTTTTGCCCAACTTCATGTCTACATTGATGTCAGCTCTTCTTTAATATAACAAATGGGTAGTTAGGACTGATCTTAAGCCTTTCATGCAGATGATAGTTTTCATTTTAAAAGTTTTTTAGAAAAAATTATCCATCACAGTGAACAAACTGTTTATTTTAAGGTTTTTTTATGTCAATCAAATTTTCTGTTTTACCCATATCTTTACTTAAGAAGAAGTTGAATTACTTTGATATAAAAATTACATCATTACAAATACAAGTCCTGCATCCAAAATGCATGAATGTGTAAGCATCATGTTGAGTTAATTTACCTACTTAATATACTATTTCGTATTTTTTTCTCTATAACAATGCATCAGATTTTACGAGATAATCAGACATTTTGTATGTTAAATGTTAACAAGGAAAATAAATTGTAACTAAATATAGTGGAGTAAAAAGTGCAGTATTTCCCTCTGAAATCCAGAAGAGTGGAAGTATTAAGTCGTGTAAAATGGCACAAGCTCCTCAGATTGTTACTTAAGTAAACTTATTTCCTTTGTTACAGCACCGATCCCATTGTAATACAGCTCACCCTGTCGGTGCGTTCAAGGACTCTAAGACAGGGTCAACTGCTGAGAAATAACCTTTTTAAGGCGAAAAAAAAAAAATCAAATGCTCCTTTATCTTTCTCACACTCTCAGTTTGCTTTCTGTGCCCCCTGAGGGAGATTTTTGACACGCGAGTACAATATTTTTCAGCAGACGGCTCGAAAATCTCATAATGTTGGCGGCTCTCTGAACCTGCCTCACAGGAAAGTCTTTGAAACAGTTTTTGGTCACAACTGTTCTGCAGTATTAAGGTGGCTTTGGCAAATAAATGAAAAAAAGTTGGCAATTTGTTCACAGTGATGGATTTTTATTTATTTATTTATTTATTTTTAAATCCAAAGCAAGTTTCAAGTCTCAGATCCTCATACAGTTCTACAGTGAAGGTCAATCGAACTTATGGTATGCTAAGCTTTGGAAAATATTCGGTATAGATTATACAAAAGTTGTAATTAATGGATTAGAGCTTTCAAAACCACTGGTCGTTTGACAACACTTACAGGTTTATGTACCTCCAGGTCCCCGCTGTAGTGAGCCATGTTCAGAGGGCCTGTGGGGGCGCCACTGCAACCAGACCTGTTTCAAGCACTGCCCCAACAGCGACACGTGCTTGAGGGAAACCGGGGCGTGCGTGTGTCGTCCGGGCTACTGGGGAGTCACCTGTCAGAACAGTGAGTGTTGTCCCCAAGAAGCGCTCAGCGCGCCTGATTTACCGTTTAACGTCTCGCCTCGGCTCACTCGTTTACCTCTTTGACTCCCAGAGTGCAGGGCCGGTATGTACGGCGAGCAGTGCAGCATGCCCTGCCCGTCCTGCAGACAGTCGTACCGCTGCCATCACGTGACCGGAGAGTGTGACTGCCTACCTGGATACACCGGACACAACTGCGACCAAGGTTGGCCTTTACATCAGTAATCATACAGCACACCCATGGGCAAATTCCCCAAACTCGTGTACATAAGATAGTATTTTTTTGCATTTTGTGTTTTGTTTTGGTTTTTTTACAGTGTGTCCGGCAGGCTACTATGGCAAACATTGCTCCGAAGTGTGCGTTAAATGCGCCAACAACTCCACGTGCGACCACCGGGATGGCCACTGCGAGTGTTTGCCCGGCTGGACTGCCACTGACTGCTCCATATGTGAGTGCATGACTTCCACGTAGCAACTAGGAAAGTGCGTTTTCTGGAGGAAATATGAAAAAAAAAAAAAAGGTTCCTGCTCTTATTTCCCACAGCCCAAGGTGATGCATTTAATCGACCGGTGTTATACAACCAACAGTCCTGAGAAAAGCAGAGAAATCATTAAAAGTGTTGCTAATTAATTTTCTGCCAGTTGACTCTGTTTATTCATCAGCTAATCGCCGCAGCTCTTCAGTCTACAATTTCTCCACAATTTAAGCCAAAATTTGCTTGGACGGATGAAATGGTTGTGATTGTCGTCAGCGTTGTACCACTTCACTTCACCACTTCACTTCACCACTTCCCCCTAACCAATGTGGTGCAATATGTGCACACAAGCAGCGCATTGTTACCTTTGATGCAACACAGTCAGACGCTTGTCGCAGGCGTCTGGTGCGTGGATGTCACAGTGTGGAACGCCTTGTGTTTTTCAGCCTGTAATCCGGGACGCTTTGGACCGTTCTGCACTCAGACCTGCTCTTGTCCCAGCAACCTCAACTGCGACCGATTCACTGGGGACTGTGTCTGTGAAAGTGGAGGGGATGACTGCAAACAAGGTACAGATACACAGGAGTTTCTCTCATGAATATGGGAGCCAAAGCACAGACTCTGCTCCTCTTCCCGCGCATATGTTATGTTTTTTGTTTGACCGGAGTCTTTTTTCCCTGAAAGATCGCTGGATTGAATCGTCGTGCCACCGCCTTGATATTCCATTTTCAGAATCCTCCGGCCCGTTTGGCCGCGCTTGTCCTGCTTCAGAAGGTGGAAAGTTAATGAAAAGCCGCTTTAGCCTCTGAACCATTGGTTCCCTTTCCCGCTCCCTGTTTTCACAGACTCGTCCGAGCAGGCGGGGAGCGTCATGGTCCCCCTTCCTCCTGGGGAGAGGGAGTCGTGGGGGGCCATCGGCGGCATCGTCGTGCTCGTCATCCTGGTGGTCCTGCTGCTGGCCCTGCTGCTGCTCTACCGCCGCAGGCAGAAGGACAAGCAGAACAACACGCCGACCGTCTCCTTCTCCACCAGCCGCACCGTCAACTCCGAGTACGCTGTCCCAGGTACGGCACGGATGGACGTTTGTAACAAATCATACATTGCACCGAGAGACCCGTCAAAGATGGAAATAGATTTCCAGGGGCTGATAGAATATGTCGGCGTCACATACTATCGGTGTATGCTCTATATCTGTTCTAACACCTCATTGAATCTACAACATATTATGTTTTAAATGAAAAAGGCAATGAAATGTATTAAAATCCGGGATTTCTCGGTTTTATCACTTGACCGTTAATAATTTGAGATACTTTAGATGTCTTGTGAGGGACACAATTTCCCTGTAATTCAGCCCGACACATTTAGTATCTTTTTGCCCTTTGCGTGTGACCCAATGGTTGATATACAAGAGCTCAAAAGACTAAATGTGAAACATCTGACATTTAACAACTGACGGTAATTGAATTTTTATATATTTCTGACAAATTACATGTTGTTAAAAGTGAGACCACGGCAAAGGCAGCAGCCTCTGTCTCGTGCAAGTGCTATTGTTAGTGCTTGTGTGTCTCTCAAACATGAGATTGCATTCCCTATAAATGCCACTGTGGGAAAGCATGTTGCTGTTTAATGATTGATTGATTTTTAAACTGAAGCAGGCAGCGCTGCTCTTTAAACTAAAAAAATACCCACTGACGTTCTTGCAAAAGAGTGAAATGTGGTGGCCTGAAATCTTTTCGACTGCTGAGTAGTGGATGTTAGGCTTTCTTCGGGGGATACGCAGAATTTTCAAATTAAATCTTTATATTCAGATTTTTTTTTTCTTATTGCTTTTATGTATAATGTGGTTTTGGTTTTACCTCGCAGTCGTGTTTTTGTAATTAGAGCTCCACAAAGATGAATTTTATTGACCTTGAGGTAAATTCACAGTGGCAGATGTGAATCCATGTGTGTTTTTTGTTTTTTTTGGTTTTTTTTTTTCGGCCTTTGCAGATGTTCCTCACAGTTACCACCACTACTACTCCAACCCCAGCTACCATACGCTGAGCCAGAACAGGCCTCCACTGCCGCACCTCCCCAACAACCACGACCGCACCATCAAGGTGAATGTCTCCCCTGTTTTACCACTTCACTGCTGCAGGCGAAAAACGCTCAGGCGTCACAGCGACCGAGGTGCAGCAAGCGGAGCAAATATGTAAATGATCCAGTCAACAACAGCTGGTCGTGTATTCACGGCTATGAAATCATACGATACCATAAAAAGTAGACGCAGTAAACAGGTCCCTGCCATTACTCAATGTCAAAAGCATGTTTTTGGTTTTTTTTGTCTCTCCACACTGTTGATTTATAATTGTTTTCTTATTCCGTCCGTCACACAGAACACCAACAACCAGCTGTTCTGCAGCGTGAAAAACATGGAGCGGGAGAGGCGGGGTCTGTTCGGGGTCGAGAGCAACGCGACTCTGCCCGCCGACTGGAAACACCACGAGCCGCGCAAAGACCCAGGTCGGCCCGCGTGACCCGTCAGCGCGCAGTCACTTAGCATCTCACCCACCTATTAAGAAGCCGGTTTCCCTGACCTTCTGACCGTAGCTACATTTAAAAAAAATAAATAAGTCAGTAAAACCCGCAACTTACTGCTAATGCAGCCCTCTGCTAATGCACCTAAATGAATTTCCTTACCCTGAGTGTCAGTGGAAAGCTTGAGTGTACCATAGACAGAACAGGCTTTGTCTAATGTGTTTAAGGAATAAAACAGACGTTTTTTTAAGACATGGAATACCAGCAGAAAATGTCAGCTATCAGCGGCCTGGGTTTAAAAATACCTGCCTTGATAAAGGTCTTCAAAACCTCAGGATATAAAGAAATATTCTCACCACAAAAGGAGTTTTAATCTAGAGAAATGCAAGTCAGGGTCGTCCAGTAATAAGCTGGGAAGAAAATGTACCTATTTCAGACGGTCTACAGGAAAGTTTATGGACCATTTCATTTCCTTTGGACAGAAAATCACTTAAGTCAACAACACATATCTGATAACAGACTATAAAAACAACGAGGGCTTCATATAAAGTGGTAGTCCAATTGCCGGCGTTCACTCACCTGGTATTGATTTTGCAGTTTCCAAACGTGGCGCGCCTGCTTTTCATTAGCTTGCCATAAATGAAGATGAAGACACCGGATTTGTCTTTTATTGTTTACAGGGGCTTTTGGAATCGACCGGAGCTACAGCTACAGCGCCAGCCTCGGAAAATATTACAGCAAAGGTAGTTCTATCGCCAGATTTCCCCCCCCTTCCTCTCCCCTCTCCTGTTACCCACTCTTGAATGCATCGGCGAGGTGATGGCGCACACAACTGTAGGATCACATGAGAATTAGCCGCATAGAAGTGAAACTTTTAAGCTTTTTTTAAAACATCTTTCTTTTGTTATACAAGTGTCTCAGATCTCCAGCGCTGTCGCTGTCGATCCGATACTTTGGTCCGGACTGAAATATCTCAACGATTGCCGCGTCGAATGCGGGGAAAATTTGCTACAGACACTCGCGGTGCCCAGAGGATGAACCCTAATGACTTTCGGAGAATCCCCCGACTTTTCCCTCTGGTGCCGCCGGAAGGTTAACATCCATGGTTTAGGGTGAAAAGTCTCAGGTTTAACAACCGTTGGATGGATCGCCAATAAAATTTGTCGCATTTGTGCTCACAGTCGTGCGGGTTAATGACTTGGGTGACCCCTGTGACCTTAAACCCAGGAATTCGTAACTCCTATAAAATGTACAAAAAAATGTGCAGGATAAGGCTTTATAGTTCAAACCCTAACTAGCAGACTCACCCTTTAACCTTTGAACCTGTTAAGAGTGCTGCGTTCTGACTCCCAGCTAAGATGGCGTCTAACTTTTGTCCCTCTGCGTCCCGTGTGGTGACAGAGCTGAAGGACACGGCGGCGGTGAGCAGCAGCTCCCTGAACAGCGAGAACCCGTACGCCACCATCAAAGACCTGCCGGGCCTGCCCTTCTGCCCCCCGGAGAGCAGCTACATGGAGATGAAGTCGGCCGTGCCCAGAGAGCGAGCGTACACCGAGATCAGCCCGCCGCCGCCGTTCAACACGGCCACCTTGCACAGAGGTGAACAAAAAATAAAAAGTTTAGACCTAAAAGAAACCAACTATTCTAGGTGATCGTTATTACATTAAAGAGATAAAGTTAGTTAGAGTCACATGGCACAACCTGTGAGCCAATCACATCAGGGAATGAGCAATTTTTTAAGAAAAAATCTTTTTCAGTCTCCAGAAAAGGAAGATATCAAAGCACGATGAAAACTTTGAGAACTCCTTAATAAAGAGAACTGCAACTTAAATCACAGCAGCTGCCACTAACATGCTTTTCGTTATTGACTTATCGCTGCTTTCTTTATTTAATCGTTTGGTTTATGAAACGCCAGAAAAACACCCGGGGGGAGTGGGGGGGGGGGGGGTGGGGGTAAAACAAAAACAAAAACAAAAGAAAAAAAAAAAAACACAAACGTCCATCACGGTGTCCCAAAGCCCGGGGGTGACGTCATCGATTCGCTTCGTCCCATCTGTCCGGTCGGTCGCAAACGGACAGGCGCGCACGCGCACACATTTGGGACAGATGAGACTTTAAAGGACGAGTTGACGTCAAAAATAATAAAAACTCTTTCACCCCCCCCACCACCACCAGTCTGTGCTGGTGGCCTGTGTGACAGATGGGGAGGACGGGACCCCCCCCCCCCCACATGATTGTTTACAAGGAGGTGAAGGAGGAAGAGCCGGGGGGGGGGTGGCTGAGATGTTCTACCCCCCCCCCCGAATCATTTAATCATAATGTTGACACCGGTGACAGATGATCACACACAGTCAGAATAATGTGAAACTGCTGTTGTGTCAGTTCAGGAGACTCAAATCCTTAGATTAATGGAATTACTGCTTTTTCCTGGAGACACACGTCTCTTCTTTTTCAGTTCCCAGCTCCTCCCGTTGAAGTGGGAGCCGAAGTTCGCCAGTGTGAATCCTGAGTCAGGAGAAGTGAGGAAAGAAAGAAAAGAGAGGAAAGAAAGAAAAGAAAGAAAGAAAGAAAGAAAAAGGAAACAGCTGGACCATCCATCAGTAGCTGTTGCGTCCACTCGCTCCGTTGGTTAATCATACAAAAACATAGAAGTTACGGAAGCTTCTGTCCGGTTCGAGGAATAAAGTGCGAAGAGTGAGAAGAAGTAATCGATCAATCGATTATCTAAAAAACCTGTGGTTCCGAGGCGATTTTTTTTCCCGATCGTTTTTACTTTGGCGAGATGTGTCCGTCCCCCGCCCCCCCCAATACACACACACAAACACACACACACACACACACACACCACACACACACACACACCACACACCACACACACACACACATCTCGTCCAAAAACCAAAACCGTGTTTTAAACGTGGTGCGTGCGCCACCGATCCTTCGTCCACGTATTGTGTCACTTCCGCGTTGAGCCGACGAACTAATGTCAAACCACGATCTGCATCGATTTGTTTATTCATTTGTTTATTTACTGTCGCTCCGGTAAATGTAAAGTATATGTCCCCCCCCCGCCCCCCCACAGAGCGTCAGAGCTCCGTCGGCCACGCCCCCCAGGAGGACCCCCAGGGCCACTACGACCTGCCGGTGAACAGCCACATCCCGGGCCACTACGACCTGCCGCCGGTGCGCCGGCCCCCGTCGCCTTCCCCCCGGGGGTCACCTCAGTGACGGCCGCAAGGCGGAACAGCAAGTTTTTCCCTCCTCCCTGATTTTTTTTTTTGTTTGTTTATTTTTGTTTGTTTTTTTTTTTTGGGGGGGGGGGGTTGGGGGGTTGTTGATTTTCTGGGGCCCCTGCGCAACGCAAAGAAAGAGCAAAGCCCGTCGCTGTCCTCTGCAGATCGGAGCTGCGGACCACCCACCGGGCAGCACCCAGGCGTCTGTCCCACCGAGGAGCCATTGTTTACGGTGGAGCCCCCCCCCCACCACCACCACCCTCCGTCCCTCCCCACTCATCCACCCACCCGTCCGACTCAACGATGCCCCCCCGTGGGCTACAGCGGTACTCGCTCCACCGTGACAGACCTGTCATCCAGGGTGGGGAGCCAGCGGGCTGCGGCGAGGAGGAGGAGGATGAGGATGAGGAGGAGGAGGAGGAGGAGGAGGAGGGCCGCGCCGTGGCGACGGTGGCGGAGCCTCGGCCTCATTCACCTCCCGTCGGGGAGGAGGAGAAAGAAAAAAATAATAAAAAAAATGAAATTAAAAAAAAAAAATACAACGAAAGACTTCACGGGTTTTAAAGCAGCAACTTGGGAATTTCCACCTTTGAACTCCACTAAACTTGCTGCGGCTGAAGTTTCCCCACTAATTTTGCTTGCTACTAATCTGCTGTTGTACGCGATTAACGGCCCCCTTTCATCACAGATCCTATTTCCTCATGTCTTCGTCATCAAAAAAGACAACTGTTCGGATTTCTCTTTGTTTGTTTAAATTCGAGTATGTTGAATTTACAAAATTCAAATTTTTCATAACAGGCAGCTTTGGATGAACTCATCACATCTGGACTTTGTTTTAATCCGCTCCTCGAAAAAAAAAAAAAAAAAAACTCCTGTCAACCTCAAAAAGAAAAGAAAAAGAAAAAGAAAGAAAAGGCCACGGGACCTTAGAAAGATAATCTGTGATGCATTTGAGTTCATGTCTCGCAGCAACCTGAATGCTGAAAACAAAAAAAAAAAACAACACTGCCAAAAATGATTTATTTCTGATTATCAGGATTCAGGAACCTGGAGACGTCAGCTTGCCTCAGTGAATTATCAGTATTTGTTTACCACCTGAAAGATGAACGGCATTTTTACAATAATCAATATCACTGTTTATTTTTGTTGTTGTTTGTGAGTTGTTTTTTTTGTTTGTTTTAAATGTGGCATTTAGAGACACGAGTATACATGTGTGTCTCACCTATAGCTGCTGTCGGATGAAAACTTTGTAAATATAGAAATAAATATATTGTCAGTCTCACAGTGATGTCGAGGAACAGCCCCATGTTAAGATGAACATGTCGTTAAGGGGTTTGTGGGACCAAAGATCAAATACATTTGATTGTTAATAGATACTAAAAGGTCAAAAGGTCAGTGTAAGCGCCAACACTGTTTAACATTGTGAAGAGTGAACCATCATCAAACTGGGAAGTACAAGCCAAATCAGAGCAGCATTATGAATGTTAATACTGTGATTTACAGCAGCAATTTTATGACGTTGAATGATATTTAAAGGACCCGTTCACAAAAAAATACAGAAAATTTTAAAAAATATATTTCTCATTTAATTCTTAGTTGTATATAGACATGCTGATAAACAGAGACATTGCTGTTGATTTTGTTTTTTAATTTTTAATGCTGTGAGCGCCACAAATGAAATTCTATTCACCTGGATACAAACCCACATGATGAAAAGAAACCCACAAAACTATCTGAAAGACAAGATACTGCTTAACATGGCAAATAGGTTTTTGAAATATTTGTGAATTGACCCTTTAATTGGACATTTATTCTTTTTAGCCAATTAATTGTTTTGCCATTTAACAATGTAAAACTATGTAAAATGTAAAAAAAATGTTTTATTTGGTACAAATTTTCTTTTAAAGCAGCCTGGAAAAGAAATGAGCAGGCCTCACTATTTACGAATTCCTTTTTTGTAAACCAACGTGTCTCTTTGCCTCTGAATATTTTTTGAAACTGTGTTTGTTTTCTGTCTTCTGTTAACACAGAACCAAAGGTTCATTATCCTGCCAATAACAGAAACTGTGTGTACCAGAGAGAATGTACAATGTGCTTTAAATGCTAAAGTTTTTTGGGTCTAGCTTCGGCCTTTTTTTTTTTTTTTTTTTTTTTTTTTTAAATTGTATGACCATTTATTTTTGAATGTAACCATAGGAACATGCTGTGTATATAATGTAAATAAAAATTGGCTTCACTATTGGTCAGTTGTTTTGAGTGACAGTGGAATATATCGAGGAAATAACGAGAGCAACCAAACACTGGAATTTTTTTTTTTTTTTTTTTACTCAGCATTATTTTAGAAAAGAAAACAGAAAGAAAAAAAAAACACCAAACACACAAATCCCACTTCAAGCTAAATACAACTTTGGCATTAACGGCTTGCAGCAACAAAGATCCCTTTTGGCAACATTTTTAATCCTCCATCAAAGTGTTTTAGTGACATGCAACATATCTGTGGTCTGAATCTGAGTTCGTTAGAATCCCGGGTCTTCATTAACTTGAACTAAACACTGCGGTCAGTCAGGCGTGCCTCCCAAAAAATCTCTGACCACACCCTTTACATGGGCTGTTCTGGGATGGATGACTGAGTTAACAGTTGTGCCCGTAGTACACAATCACGTACAGTGCTCATATCTCATAAATTTACAATTACTTATGTAAATCTGTTTCAAACAGGCCAAATACTAAATTTCTTTTTTCAAGGCACTGTGGGGATCATAATGTAAAAACCTGATATATACTTAAGGCAAAGACAAAAAAAGAGTACCTAATATGGCAGAAATACCAACTATTATGTACAATAAAAAGAAAAAAAGTCGCAAGAATAGCAATCAAGTATTTTTCATAAACGTTTTGATATGCTTTACTCTGGAGTATACATGACTTAAGCTGCCAGACTACAGTATAAATCTACCTGCTGTGCGCAATTGGCAAGGCCCTCAGTAAAAGCGGTGGATAAAGCCAAAGTCACAGAGTATACAAAACCCCTCAGTCTTATACTCAGAACCTGAAATCATGCGTGGGGCTTTGCAAAGCCAGTAAGCTTAGATGAAAAGAAAAGAAAAGAAAAGAAAAGGCCCTTATGACCAGTTTTTAGGAGCCACACGAACCAGAGGACGGCTGACAGTCACAAGACTGCAAAATGAGGCATGTGAGCAAGAAACAGTGATTGTTGATGCTTTTCCCCCCTGTCCTCTAAAGGCACATTTGTATTTTTTAAATCTGTAAAAAATAAAAATAAAAATACATATATATATCCTGTTAAAGTGTTTCCAAAAAACTACTGTCGCACTCTCTAAAAAGCAGCAACAGGTCTCTATCAGAATAGTGTTTCTTTGAATAAGCTGAAAAACTTCTATAAATATATACTGACTATATGCGGCACCAGATCTTGTCAGAAGAGGCTCAAAATGTGGTACCTACCCCTGATAATTCCCCCAGGTAGACGACACAACCTACATCGTTCCATAATCGCGACATAACACCTTTGGAATCACTTGAAACTAATAAGGCAACACATTTAAATGTACATCTTGCCGACTCACTACCCTGTGACTCATTCAAACGGGTACATTCAACTTATCCAGCAAACAATAATTCCTTATTTTCCCAGACTTTCAAAAATATAACCAAATACATTTCTCTTGGGTCGAGCTGTGAATCGACGAAAAAAATATATATATATCCATCTCAAAACGATTATTTTCTCTGTGTGCACCACAGCTGCCCAACTGTATGATCTAAACTCACATGGAAAATGTGCTACGACATCTTTGTTTAAGGCTAAGGTGAAAAAAAAAAAACAAAACAGAAAAATCCTGCTGTACACCCTGAGCTTACAGTACTTGGCTTTCTTTGGATATTTTGTTGTTTTTTTTAAGAAAGAACCTCAGCTAGTTAGTTCTCTGTAGCATATAAAGATAGCAAAAATATGGCTTCAAAAGAGCAAGGCAAATAAATTTCAACCGTAAAAGCAACCAACATCTTTTAAATAAAGATTTGCTCTGTTTGACGGGAGATTAACATGATCAACAAGCCCCACAGGATTCATTCTCCTGTTGTCTGTATAGCTGTAGAGATTTATTCCTGACAGGGTTCACTAGCTGTGCGTGTTGAGTGTTGACAGCCTGGCCATTAAATGTGAAACCCCAGCTTGGATTGAAGCACAAGCACTGGTCAATGGAGCTCTGTGTCTGTGTGTGTGTGTGTGTGTGTGTGTGTGTGTGTGTGTGTGTGTGTGTGTGTCTATGTGTATGTGTGTTTGTGTAGATGTGAGTGTGCAAGCAAGAGCAGAATACAGTACAAGCATTAGCACGGCACACATGCAATAACATAAACTTGAATATACAAACTCAAAAGCTGAAAATACGAAAATCCTGTGCCCTCTGCCAAAACCTCAAAGGAAATCAAACCTGCAGATTAATCAGATTACAAAATAAGACGAGATCATGTAAAAAAAAAAAAAAAAAAAAAAACAAAAAGAAAAAGTAAAAGGCAAAAACGTCCCAATGGTAGAAATGTGTCCTCCTGTGTGGGCTAAAGGAAGTGGTGGTGGTGCGTTCAGGTGAGGTGCTGTTTGGTTTTTACATGATGGAGCAGTTCTCCGGCTTGGCACGGCCCTGAAGGAGAAGGGACAGAGTGCAGGCGTTAAACATGGAGAAGGTTAGAAAACTGAAAATGGATATCAACGCACCAAACGAAGGGAAAAGAAATAAAAGGAGATGAATTTTGTGAGCATGAGATAGGAGAAGAGAAAAAAAAAAAACAACTTTAAATAACTTTTTCCCTGGTAAGGCACCGTACAATAAACTGCAATCACAAAAAGTGCAATCATTACTCTGACTGTGTGATTCAGTAAAATCACACAGTAACACAAAGAGTAGGAAAAAACGTTTTACATCACACTTGTTCCTACACAGACACGTGGAAGAGACGCGTTTCCATATCCAATTTCCTGTGACTTTAAACTGTGATGTTTCAGTGTGAATGCTCTTGATAAAACTGCTCTAAACAAGGACAGAGAAAGTATGTACATTCTCCGATTTCACGATTTGTGCTTAAATTAACTGCAGATGCCCTAAACCAAAACCGTTTCAAATCCTGCCTATGCTTTCTGTGCCACAACACTTCCAGAGTTCATTAGTGTAGCTGTTCTAGTTCTGGTGTAGCTGTTCTGTTGCAGTCAGTACTAAAATCATAAGAAATAATATATCATATTTAATAAAATTAAATCCGAAGCTGTTATGGCCTTTGCCGTGTAATTACTGTTGTCCACGTCCCAACACAGTAATTGTTCAGTACCTGTCTGGGCTCGTTGGTGCCCATGAAGAAGGAATGTCCCACGAGGCCTTCGGGTAGACCCCCGCTGCTGCACACACCTGAGCCGCGCTCCGACGGCTGCCCGCAGGAGTCGCAGATCACCGTGCGGCTCCGCAGGTTGTACTCGTTGTCTGCGCCGCTCGTGCTGTGAGCTCCCTGCGGGGGGAGACGCAACAACAGCGTGAGTTACTTTGCGCTGCCGCCCCGCCGGGAGACGCCGCAGTCGCGGTGAGTCGCAACCCCGACGCATGGATGCGTGAGGCTTTCGGATTTTCGGGGACTATTTGGGAGTCGTGCCGGGGAACAGAGGAGGAGCTTACCATGTCGTCGTCGTCGTCGTCCTGGAACAGGGTACGAGTCACCTTCCTCATGGCCATTTCCTGGGGGCAAATTGGGTAAGGACATGTTGAGTTCCCAGCAGTTGAAAGGAAGAGAAACGTGGAAATGCGTAATTAAGGGTAAGTGAAGTCAGACCTCTCCGTTAGCACTGATGAGGGTTGTCTGCAGGAGGTCTCCGGTGCCCCAGGAGTTCTGGGTCTTCCACAGAAGGTCGGTGGGAGGGTTGTGGGTTCCACTGCCGGAAGCAGCCCAGACCTGAGAAGGTCAAAGGTCACAGAGTTTGCACGAGATAATGTACTCAACTAGTAATTGTTGAGCTGCTACTGACATAGAGGAAAAAAAAAATGAAGACACAAAGGATTGAAGCCTTAAAACACGCTTTGTGGACTTTTATTTGTGTGAGTTTATTCAACACCAACAATCATGTTGAGGTTCCTCGTTTTCATACGCGCTTGCTAGTTTTTGCTCTGCATTTTGCTGGCACATTGCTCCCTTTCTCAGGAAAATTACCAAGACATGGCAGGAATGTGATTACGTCACTCGGAACGGGGACACACTGCTCAGAACATAACTCCATAGCACCACTAGTGGTCACTCTGTACC
This sequence comes from Istiophorus platypterus, assembly GCA_016859345.1. Lineage (NCBI taxonomy): Eukaryota > Metazoa > Chordata > Actinopteri > Istiophoriformes > Istiophoridae > Istiophorus > Istiophorus platypterus. Next base: position 6,074,383 of record CM029126.1, on the reverse strand, counting down.
CCAGAACAGGTCAACAGTAGCCGAAGTGAAAAAACTTACAGTCACAGTTCCTCCGGCCTTCAGGGTGAACTTTGGGGGGAACTTGTAGACGATGGGGGTGGAGCTCCCGACTTGTCTCTTCAGCTGCCAGTTGCCCAGTGTTTGATCCTGCATGAAGGACACGGGAATAGAGAATTTTAATTCATTTCAATCCACAAATAATTATTCAAAAATTCGACAAAACAATAGAAAAGCAATTATTCTTCAAACAACAGAACAGAACACAAAGGTTTTCACAGCCTTGGCTGAGGCTACGGCTTATTGCGCCTGTCCTTTTTCTATGTATTTGACTTTGAAAGTAAAACAAAAATGATAATATCATTACAACGCTAATGCCAGAATGCTTTTTTTTTTTTAAACATACCTTCGCATTCATTTAACTAAAATCATTAAAAAAAACAACAGTTACAGATTGTTATGTGACCAGGACCAGCACATTCAGTGACTGCCTGCGTTAAACAAACTGTCTGTGGGACTGTTTTGTATCTTTAAAAGAACAAAAGGCAGCCTGAGGTTAGCAATATGTCGTGAACACAGTTGTTAGTGCAGCTTCAGCGCTGTGAAACGGCCTTAAACCAGGTTAAAGAGAGTTTGAAAAAACAGCTGATGGACAGAATCGGTTACCTCGTCGGCCTTGTTGCTGAGACGGATGTACTTGCCCTCCAGGTCAACCTCATCCACCGTGATGCGGCCACTGGCTGAGGCGTGCTGGCTGATGCGGGTCTTGGTCACGGTGCCGCCCGCCACGCTGGAGGTCTCGCTGTCGTTGTCGTTGAGGCGGCGCTTCTTGGCGCTGGCAGTACCGGAGGAGTTGCGGCTGCTGGAGGCCGTGGCCGAGGAGTGGAGCAGGCGGCTGGTGTGGGTGTGGCCCGAGCCCGAGGTCCGTGTGACCGTGACCTTGGTGGGTGGGGGGCTGGGTGACAGACGCAGCCTGGGGAGGGACGGAGGAAGAGGTTTAGATCACAGATACAGACAAAGGGAGCCAGTGTAGCATAGAGAAACAGCCTCACATTGTAAAACCAACAAACGGTTGATGCTCCAAAAGCCCCAAACCAGAACTGATCCAGGAAAAACTGCCTTTGTTGTTAGTGCTGGAAAAACACTTTAAACCTCTCGATAACTTTAACACCATTGTTAATGAGTTTCCTCTGCCTGTGGTTGCTTTCACTGAGCCTGTACCTTGTTCACTGTCGCTTTTATGTGATATTAATTGACCATTCCTGCTCAAGTAATTCTTTTTTGTATTCCGCAGCTGAACTTTTAATAGGGCCCTGCTTTAAAAGTGCATGAGTCCTCAGCCAACTTACCCTGCATAAATAAAGTTTAATAAATGAAATTAATTGCTATAAACCTGTGAAATTATGCACCACTGGGGCTGCAGGAAGGATGTTTATGTATCTATGAATCTGCAGAAGCAAAACATGTCTTGTACACATGCACACGGTTCTGTTTATACCATGTTAGGCATAGTATATGGAGAAAACTGTACATCTGCGCGTGGATTGTCTTGGAGACGGGCAGATAATGAAATCAATGTCACAACAACTCTTGCGGCTGCAGAGACAGAACTTCGCAGACAATTGTGAGTAAAAACACACTCGGATCAGCTGCTCTGACTTGAATTGCTGCTTTCAGCTTTAGCTTGATTGGCAAAGACAATATAGAGAGGAATCTATTTGTTTGTGTTCCATCTCTGCGCAAGTATAAAAGTTTTGCAGCCCTGTATATAAAAAGGTCCAGTACTTGCCCGTTATACCCACAACCAATTCTTCACTGGCTTGTTATCAATCCCTCTCCTCTCATCCTGTAACAACTTATGGACTTCAAGGTGTCTCAAGGTGTCGATGTTTTACAACGGTCCGTCTGCCGTTTTTACAACGAGCTCACCTCTCCTCCTCGCCCTCCAGCAGCTTCCTGTAAGCATTAATCTCCATGTCCAGGGCCAGTTTGATGTCCAGCAGCTCCTGGTAGTCGTCCAGCTGCTGCTGCATCCGGGCTCGGATCTCGGCCATCTCGCGCTCCTTGTCCTCCAGCCGCCGCCGCGTCAGGTCCCGTTCCCGCGACAGAGCCTCCTCCAGTTCATGCACTTTGGCCTCGCTGGCCGTCAGCTGATGTGGACACACACACACACACAAACAAAGGTTGGTCAAATTAAGACCATCCAGTTAAGCAGTCTGTTAAAGCACAAGCACAAGCTGATGACTGAGGCCTAATGTTAAACAAATCTGTGGTGCTTGGATCAGTGCTCTGGAGGGTTTTATGTCATTATCAGGCAGCCACAAAGCAGCGTGGCCAGTAAAACCACCGGGCAGATACCAAACCGTTGACAGACAGTGCATGTGTGTGTGTGTGTGTGTCTGTATGTGTTTGTGTGCGTGTTTACCTGTTTCTGCAGCTGGCTGAGCTGGGCTGACAAGCTCTCCAGTCGAATGCGGGTCTGCTGCAGCTCCTCGTGGGCTGCTCCCACCAAGTGGTTGTTCCTGTCAGCCGACTGACGGGCGTTCTCCAACTGAACGGACAGAGGGATGCTACAGTCAGCTAACCGGCATCGGTTCGCTGCAGTGAACCACCTGAGGGAAACTCTGCTGTCTGACCGAACAACGCAGTCTTTGGCGTTTTTACTTCTCACGATCTTTCCAATTAATTTAACTAATTCGGAAACAGCAATTGCCCGAAAATAGTTTTCCTCAAGGGATCCAGTAAAAGCAAAGAACGCCTTAGCTTTGGTTTTATTTACTAAATAAATTCAAATGAAAAAAACTGTTGTGTTTATCCGCATTCCTCATTAAGATTCCCACAGGAGGCTGGTTATGTCTGATAAATTAATTTCCCTCCTGTATGTGGATGAAAGGCAAGAGACAAGCTACTGAGGGATTTTTTGTACACAGACAAGCACAAGACACTGATTATGTAACAAGGGTGCAATGCAATAATGCAATATTTTACATTATCTGAACTGGGGACAGTTTAATATCGAAACAACCACAGACAAACCTGAGCTACTATCAAGACAACACATTCTCTGCTCCGACTCTAGGTGGCGACAGAGCTGTGTCTCCCCCTGCAGCACCCAGACTTACCTTGGACTTGTAGGTCTTCTCAAGCTCCTCCTTGTAGAGGTGGACCTGATCCTCGTGCTGGGTTCTCAGCTCAGCGAGGGCCTCGGCCAGCTTGCTCTCAAACTCCTGCTGCCGCCCACTGTCAATCTCGACCATGCGAGACTCGTAGCGGCGCTTGGACTCGCGTAGCTCCTGCAGAGACCAGCACAGAGAGAGAGAGAGAGAGAGAGAGAGAGAGAGACTGAACTGAGACGCTGGATTAAAAAAAAAGAAAAAAAAAGGAGGCTTTCAGAAAACAGGTTAGTGATGCCATCAGTCTCGGTCTTATTTGGAAATGTTTTAATTAGAAGCTGGTTTGACTTTCTAAACTTTTATTACTATATTAAACTACAAAAAGTCATTTGTATTGAGGCGCAGAGCTCCAGCAGTTGACTCTACTGCTCTGCTGACCTTTAAGCTATTCTTAATCATTGTGTTTAAACAACAACAACAACAACACATCTGTTGCCAGTCCTGTTCCAGACTGGGACCTTAACAAAAATAACAAAAATCGTTCATCAAGGTAAAGATTTGAATACTTAAATATAATTTGTAAATGTTTCTTCTTGTGCTGTGTTTTTATCATTTCTTATGTCAAGAGGTAAAATGAAGTAGGGGTGAGCAGCAAAAAAAAAAAAAAAAAGGCATCTGTGAGACAGATGTGAAGAGGGGAATGCAAAACAAACAAGTAGGTGGTTGGAAGCGAATCAATATCCTGTGGAAAAGATGAAAAGTAGGACAGATGATTTAAGACAGCTGAACAAAAATAGAGGGGCTAAGGTGAAGAGTAGGAACCTCGCTGTAGATGTTCTTCTGGAACTCCAGCTCCTCCTTCAGGGTCTGCAGGCGGTTCTCAGCGTCCACTCTCCTCAGCATCTCGTCCTGCAGCTGCCTCTTGGCATCGGCCAAGTTGCCGTCCAACTGGGAGGGAGGAGGTGGAGGGAACGAGAAGGAGGAGGAGGAGGAGAGGAAGAGGATGAGGAGAGAGAAGAGAGAGGGGTTAAAAGTCTTGCATAACGGCTTGTGAGCAAAAATTTAAAAAATTAATTAAAAAAAATATATATATATATATAAATAAAACGCAGCTCAAGGTGTAATCTGTGCAGCACTGTTTGAGCTATGATCTGTCTTTTTAGGCCAAAACCTGCAGTTCCTGAGTGTGGCCAGTGGGTGGTGTAAGGCCACAACTGTATCTACATCAGTCCTGTGGTAGAATTCATTGATAAAACAAACAGCAGAGAATGCAACCTTGTCTGCTTCGCCGCTGCGTCCTCATTCATAATCAACTGCCTGCAGGGTTTACATAAAATTGCTACTTCCACTGAGGTATTTCTGCACTCAGGAGGCAGAGATATTGCCCAAACCGAGACAATCTTTTCAAATGTCAGACATTGCGGCTTTGCCCTCCCAACTACTGATTGTTTTTCCAGCAGGTGGAAAGTAAAGATTTTAGACTTTTTTCCCCCGTTGATGTAAACAGTGACAGAACCATAATGGGTTTTTTTTCCCCCGGTTGTTTCTGTGCCGTGGAGGCGACGTCCTCTATAAGCCGAAATGATCCCGATACTAGCGGAGGCACTTGGCGTGTCACAGCAGCATAAATTAACATGTATTTCTGATGTTGTACCTTGGCCAGCTGGGCCTTGAGGTCCTTCACCTCAGCCTCCAGGGCCCGCTTCTCCCCAAGGGCGGTGGTGAGGGAGGCGTCTTTCGAGTTGAGCAGGGCCTCCAGGTCCCTCAGTCTGGCCAGAGCCGCCTCCAGGTCAGACTCCTTCTTACTGTTCCTGTGAAGACAAGTGACAGGTAAGGCATGGGCATTAGTTGGCTGGATCTTCGATTCTGCACACATTGTTATCACCCTCTGGTGTATATGTCTGTCGTACCCCTGTCGGCGCATTTCAACTGTGGCCTTTCTTTTTTAATCTTTGGCAACGGCAGAATGTTTTTATTTCAACATGTTGATGAGAACAGCCCTGAAAAAACTATTTATCTTTTGACTCACGTCTTTGCAGTTTGGGAACAGATTTTTTTGGCCTGTTTGGAAGCTCTGTAATTTAACCTCTGGTTTTAAAAACTCATACCAAAACTTTAGCGATGAATGTTGCTGAGTGGCTTAAAAACAATGGTTACCCAGTTATTCTATTTTGATCCCATCTTCCTTGTCATTGTGTTCTTAAAATGTTGTTCTAATACAGTTCCCTGCCTTATGTAAAGAACTAAACTGCCTCCGACTTTGAACAGCACTATGCAAATAAACTCTCCTCTGTGACATTGTTTTTACATCAGCGCAGTGAAAGTAGTTTTCTGCAAGAGGTTCACATCACAATCCGTCCTCCGCAACCAGTTATTTGGTAACTTTGAGTCATGATTTACTTTTAGCTCTCACTGCAGTCGAGCTAGTACTTATGCCCTGGCACAACTTGATAAACAGTGAAACAGAGGAAACAAAATGGCCATTGTAGACTACAGTGAGTGCAGCAGTTGTCCACTGTCGATGAGGACTGAATTCAGAGCTCCATCTCAAGGGAACCTGTGTTGAATTAAGAGAATTCACGTTTGTTGCGCATGTGCTTGTGCATGTGTGCCCTGCCTCCCCTCAAACAGCTCTACAGGAACCCATTTAGAGGACTGGTTAGAAGGGGGGGGGACTTGGATAGAGCCATGGAAAAAACAATGGATTCTCAGCAGAGGATGGAGAGGGAGGAGGGTGAGAGAGAGAGAGAAAAAGAGGGGTTGGTAGCAGTATAGGTGATTCATGCACAGCCAAGGAGGAAATGGGCTCCCCTGTTATTCTATTTGGCCCTGTGGGCTAGTCTTCATTGTCACTAATAATGGCCATCTGCTGGGGGAGATGGCTTCCAGGCCGCACAAACCGACCTCACAGTGCCGCGGTCACTGCCAGCCAGGCATCAGGACAGCCGGCGTGTGTGGACGAGCAGCTACAGATACACATTAAGCGTGGAACGAACACACAATTACGGCAGGATAAAGTTACTCCAGGGCAGAAAAACAGTTTACGACGAAGATCGGAGTCCTTTCACACGCCACTGCCTCAGAAACTAAAAACTGCTATTTATTGGTTTATCTTACAGAAATTCAAATCCGTCACTGCATTCAACAAGCATCGACAAGGATTTTGGAAAGCATGGAAAAGCGATTCCACTTCGGAACGAAGTGACGAGGTCAACCGGTGAAAAGAGCAGGACTACACGATGGCTGTCTGCTTTATCAACAGATAAAAACAAAGTGGGAAAATCTTTTTAAAATGAATGAGTCCTTTATGTCCAAGAAAAAAAAAAAAAACTGTAAAATTAAATCCAGAGAAAGACGTGAGAAAGACGCACAATCAGGCTTAGAGAACTTGAATGGGTAATTATATGAAAGCCCCCCCCCCGACCGCTCAGTGTTCAGATTCAAAAAGGGAAAAAAAAAAAGAAAGAAAGAGCAAGGGCAGCAAAAAAAAAGAGGGAAAGCCCAGTGTTGTAGTGGGTCCAAATTAAATAAGCATCATGTCCACCCATGCACACCAACATACACAGACACAAACAAGAAAAACACGTTCTCCAAATGTTACAATGGAATTTATTAAGGCAGCTGCCGCTTTATTAAGAATATCTTGCTAAATGACTAAATTCCACCTTAATCAAGGTTATAATGCTAAGTTTCTGTTTTAAAAGTTGTTTTATGGTCATTTTGGAGGCTGCATTTCATGGTGACGCTGAATTATGTTGCGTTACACTGACAGGTGTTTCCAATATAGACATATTATGTTAGCAGGACTTTAGTATTAGATGTTACCTTAGAAACTGGCGACTAGGTGTATACATTCTGTTAAAATGCAACAACAACTTCTTTTTCCAGAGCCCTTAACTGAATTTAAATGACCAGATGTCGGGACCAGATGTTCATACATTTGTTTTTTTTTGTTTTGTTTTGTATTTGGTGCAGCAATGCACAAATTCACATTTATATAGTTCACAAGTAGCCCATTCCAAGTAGAGTCCTCTACTTTTTAAACAGCTAGTTGAAAATAATCATGCTCACGGGCAGATTGTTTAACCCCATTTCATTGCATGACTCGTACGTGTTATTGCAAGTGTAAACACACACAAAACACGCCAGTAGAATGCTGAGCAGATCACAAATGCGGGGAGGTAAGAAATGACTTTTTGCAGTCAGCTTTTTCTGCTGCAATATTTCGATGCATGGGAAGGAAGACAGGAAGGCGGCTCTTTACGACCCAGGTGTGCAAGTACTTGAGATTATGGCTGTGTAGGCGCAGGGGAAAAAAAATAGAGCAAGTCGGGAAAACACACACACACACACACACACAAACACACACAGACTACTGACACCTACAAACATTCTCTGAATTCTTAAACGTACAAAAACGGAGCCTGTGGTAAAACGGTTGCCCCAGATGAACACGGCGGCCGTCAATCAGTTTGAAGACGCCTACCAGACAGGCAGATTAGTAACTGGGGTAAAATGAAACATGGTTACTGCTGCATAATGATTTACCTACTAATATCTTGTTGTGACTATAACCGGATAATAGAATTTAACTGCCTCTGGTTGGGCCGAGCTCCCCTAAGGCTTGGGTAGCTCTTGAGCTGCGATGAAAACCCTGTTTTCTGACTGCTGTTGTTGTTATTGTGGAACATTTTACATTCACCACGGTGCTGCTCATTAACATATTATGGCTTTAAATAATGAAGCCGAATCGACTCAAACAGGTCTGTGTAATGAGAAAAAGACAAAGAGAGGTGTGTTTTCTTTTTATTAAACTGGGCCGCCAGGTATGATTGCATTATGGATGTGTAAAAACACGCACGTGTGCACACACACACACAGGCGAGCGCATGCATACATTTTCACATTTGTTTACAGCTGGAGATCGACCCTACTTGCGACTCCACGGCTCTTTGTCTAGATGTTAATATTTCTTTTCAATGAAGCGGGTGGGTGACCGCGTGCGAGTGTGTGTTGGTGGCTGCTGTGACGTTGATTAGCACTAATGGGCCCAGTGGATCAACTCCAGGAGTGACTAAATGGACAACAGTGGATTTGGATTTGACCATTCGTGCTCCCTTCATCCATGAATTTTACAGTGAGACGGAGAGAATTTGATGCTTTGGAAGGAAACTCCTTGTATTAGTGTGACTACACTGAGAGTGGCCCCCTATGACGTGCACCAATTACACTACGCGGGGAGCAGATGCCTCAACTCTGCAACCCAAGAGCCATTCTGTAAAGAACAAGACTCTGCTTGGTCTGCAGCTAATAGCTCTATGAGACTGTGCTTAGACACAGTGGCGCTTTGAGCTATGTACTAATAACATGCTGACATGCTCACAGTGACAATGCAAACATGCTGACGTTTAGCGGGTTTAAAAGTTGTTTTCTAATATTTGCTAAATTAGCAGCCAAGGCTAATGGGATAATATTTTGTCATTATCCAAAGTCTTAGACAAATTAAAATCTGCAGCGATGACAGTGTTTGGTGAACTCATAACATTTCATCTAGGTGATTACAAAGTTGGAGCCATCCAATAGGAGGAGGGATATTTTGATCAAAAAGGATTTTCAACTAAGAATTATCTATTATTAGCAATTAATCTGTTGATTATTTTCTCTATTGATCATTCAGTTATGATAAAATGTGTACAAATGTCCATCCCAACTTTCCAAAGCCAAAACTGACAAAAATCAAATTGCTTTTTTATCTGATAAATCGTCCTAATCCCAAACATATTGGGCTCTCTATCTGAAAAGACAACAGAAACAAGGAACCGATCACATTTGAAGAAAGGCGATTCTGAAATAGTCAAAGAAAAAAACAAAAACAAAACCTCAAAATGGTTGATGGCTTATTAAAGTAATTGCATTATTTCTATGTCAACTAACTAATCAATTAAATCCAGTAATCGTTGCAGCTCTAGCTCAGAGCCACAAATGTTAACCTTGTGGTGGCACTGGGGGGGGGGGTCTTCATCTGGGAACCATGAATGGTTGTACAAAATTTCATGGCAATCCACTTTAATCTAATCAATCCCATCTAATGGTTGTTGAGATATTTCAGTCTGAACCAACAGACGCTGACGTTCCTACAATCACGATACTAGTGCGATGAAAAATCCACCAAGAAATAACATCATAACAACATTAATGTGCAGTATAATGAGTTACGACATTGTAGCTCTGGACTGTTCTGGACAGAAACTTATTGCTTGGCTAGATATACCTGTTCAGGCACTGAGGAGACACTCATGAGGAAAAGAATAGTAGGATAGAACGATTCACAAAACATGAGCCAACCTCTGTGTCGTTGCATACTACTGTAAAAATTCACACAACAGGAAGAAGCTTAGATATTCTCTAAATGCAGTGAGGAATTCTGATCATTTGTCTCCAGACAACATGGTGCTATCACAGCTTTTTTGTGTTGATAGGTTGATCTTTCCGATGAATCAAAAATAAATAAAGAAATCTTTAACAAATTAAAAGAAATGCTTTTATTTTTCCAAAAGCAGTGACAGCAGTTTGGAATCAATTGGTCGCCCAAAAGCACGACATAAAGGACCAAAACAAGGGATCCTGCTTTGGTCTCTACGCAAATGGGGTTGTCTAATACCAGCACATTTGTTTTATGAAGATAACTGAATCTGATACAGTTAAAAGAAAAAAAAGTGGATCTGGGCCAGATTTGAAGCCAAAAATTTAATAATTGCAGTTATTAGTTTACTCCATGTGGCTCCTGGGATGCAGCAACCACGCCTAGTCTGTTAGCAAATATTATACGAAATTGTTCAAGCTGTTAACAAGCTTATAATTTCAACCAGAGATATTTTAAATGCCATAGTTGGGTTGTACTCATCTTTAGACAGAAGTAGGGGGTAAAAGTACATTTCACAAAAACATCATACAACAATTAACCGCTGGCTACAATAGTGGGATGTTAGTGTATGGCAGGCTGCTACAATGGACATGTTTACATGTTAACATGTTTTCTTTGCTTTTGCCACCTCCAGAATTGTTGTTCCTGCATGTGGGCCTCAAGGAGGGACATTGGAAAATTTTGTGTGCGTGGGAGTGTTGACTGCCAAATGTGTGTGTATTTGTGGACCGAATGTTTTTGTGTGTGTTTATTCATATATATATATATATATGTGTGTGTGTGTGTGTGTGTGTGTGTACCAAATGTGTGCGTATATGTATTATATTATATTACACACACACACACACACACACACACACACACACACACACACACACACTCAACACAATGTGTTTTGAAATATGTATGCTAGCACATCCACTGTGTTTGTATGTATGTCCCAGCACATTTGGCTTCCCATATACTATTTACATAAGCCATTGCATTGTGTGGGCAGATTTTTGCAGCCATTTGCTCGGGACAGCCTGTTTATAAAATCCAGTATGAACGGTGTAATTAGACGAATGCAAAATAAATATCCCCGTGACTTTCTGTTTACATTGTGTTCTGCTCAAGCACTGAGGCCTCTCAGCTTGCACTTGGGTCACACCTGTGCGTGGAGTTACTCTGCAGTTATTTTCTGAGAAACACACCATTAATATTGATAAAACAATACACAGACACCATGAGAACAAATATGGTTCTGAAAATGGTCGAGCGCCATCAGATGAGCAGAGATATGCTGATTAACTTTGAGAAATTACATAAATTAATAAATTTTGAGTACAGCAGCCCGTTTCATCAAGACAAGGGAAATCTGTTGCAGGTAAAACGAGGTAGGAGAGTTGTTTCTAAGCTTGCAAACTAAGTGAGACGTTCGTGCCCAAAGGGCAGTGTTATCAGTTTAAGATTCTGCACGGAAAGACAGTATTAAAAACAGAAATAGAGGAATAATTTTGGCAAGCATTATTGCTGTGTTTTTTTTGAGTGTAGACCACTTGTTTCATGTGTCATGCTTTCTGTCCTCCCACACATAAATGTCTGCTCTCGCAAAAAAAAAAAAAAAAATGTGTTGCAGAAAAATAAAGGTTTATATCATCATCATTCCCCCGTTTTCAGCCACAATTTCCAATCTTTTTTTTCAGAGCTAAAAGAGTAAATGAGACATTTTGAAGCACAGAGACAAAATGGGAGCTACTGGACAGAGACAGTGTGAGATGTGTGTGTGTGTGTGTGGGGGGGGGGGGGTGCTGGTTGGGGGAGTGTGAAATGGAAATGCAAAGAGAAAGAGACAAAAAAGAGAAAGAGAGAGAATAATAGAGATGAGAAATCTGAGGAGGAGGAGGAGGAATTTGTCGGCTCGGCTCCCAGCCTCAAGGATGACTCACAGCTATCTTTGTCCACCCCGGTAACGAGAAACAAACCCCGCCTCGGGAGTGAAAGAGAGAAAAAGCCCCCCCGCCCGTTTTGCTATGCCGTTGCCACAGCAACCAAGGCCTTGTCATCAGGTCTGCTAGTATGCAGTTTCCACCATGCTGAGGACGCAATGGAATAATAATAAAAAAAAAAAAGTGTACAGTTTTCTGTGGAGATATTTCAAAATATCTCAACACTGAGAGGCTTTTGCTTTTTCTACCCTCCTGGGAGAGATTCAAACCTATAATTTCTTCGTGATACGACAGACGAATTACTGCAGCCACACAGTCAATAGAGGGCTTTATGAGACCCTGGCAACACTGATGCCAAGTAGTTAATCAGCACTGGGAACTAAAACAAAATCCAGCAATTTGGAACATAAATCCAGCATTTTTAGAGCAGATGCATATTTAAATATAAACAGGAGGAGAAAAGAATCTTGTATCATCGTGTACAATTGTTAAGGTTTGGCAGCAGCACTATTTCAACATCCTGCTCTGTATTTCTAAAACAACTACTGAAGGTTCCGCAGAGACTAAGTCAGTATCCAAATTCTTTTTCAGTAAAACATCACGCTATAAAGCGTCATTGTCTGACTGATGCTTCTAATGTGTCTACCCTGTTTTTCCTATTTTGCAAACCAAATCCATGCTCTCACTACTGTGGGTCAACGTGCTGTGGTCCAACAGGCCGGCCTGCACTGATCACATCGCTCCAAGTAATGGGAGGGCGTTATCGTGGCAGCACTCGATCGAGGTTTAAAAGATTAGTTCTCCAAAGTTGCAAATAAAACACATTTCCCTCCTCACTGCTTCTCTATCTACCGATACACACAGTTTTAGGTTTGTGGTGTCCACAACGTTGGTAAAGTACTTTGGTAAAAATAAATAAATAAATAAATAAATAAAAATTTGAACATGGATTCATAGCAGCAGTATCACCATAACTATGGATAATGTACAGATCTCACTGCCAACAATAATTCGGTAAAAACTGATGGTAACGTGCTCTCCGGTTTTATCTAAGTGGGTAAAATGAAAATGTTTCTGGAAGGAGATAACTACAGTTTTCTGTGGAGGTGGAAAAAATCTCAGAAATGGATATTTCAAACCTTCGGCAAATACAACCAATTCAATTTGCATGGCTGGTTAACACAAGAGATAAGGTTTTTTTTAATTATCATTTTTAATTATAATTTCACTGGATTGGCCTTTAAAACAAACACACAAACAAGCCTTTAATTATTCTCGCTGATTCCACAAGGAAAGTTGCCAGACATGTTGCAATTTATTGCAGCTGCATGGAAGAGCAAAGTAGCTGCGAGGGGCCGAGATACCTACGTGCACCTGGGAGCTGCCCACTATAGCAACAGAGCACAACAGAGCAGCTCCCCTGCAGCGGTTTGGGGCTCAACGCTTTGCACACGGGTACGTATGCTGAAGTTGTGGAGGAACGGGGGGGGGGGGGGTATCTCATTCATTTCAAACACACGAGGTTTCCCTGCCAGTGTGTTTGAAAGCACGACTCTCTGTAACGAGCTGCAAGAGTTACTAACCATTCATCACCTCATTCATTTCCGGTAGCACTACTCAAAGAATTCCTCTGACATGCAGTGCAAGTGTTCATTGATCCAAATGGTATGTTACTACATAAACACACACACACACACACACACACACACACACACAAATAAGCCCAATCTGGCACACATATGTGGTTATGTGTGGGTGGGGTTTCCCGATGACTCACAGCCCAAACCCTGATGAGAGGAAGGAAGGGAGGAAAAAAAAAAAAAAAAAGGTTCTCCAAAATTCCTGATCTAAAATGTTCCCTCCCTCAATTATAGCCCACCTCAACATAGATAACTTGAAAGCACTAAGCCTCTATCAGTAAAATTACTTTCAGATCCTGGTGTTGGTGTGACAGAATATGCTTTTTTTTTTTTTTTGGTATCAGTTGTACAAACCAAACACAGCAGCAACATCAAAATGAAAGAACAACAACACAAGTCTGTATTTTCTACAGTATTTTTTTTTTTGGAATGTAGCTTTTAGACTTTTGCTCAATAAATTACGGTGATCTAAAGATAAAAAAAAAACAAAACAAAACAAGAAAACGCACCAAATCATCTTATTTGTCAAGCAGGAATGAGAGTGTTTGGTGTTATCTCTTTAAAAGAATGTGTGCTGACAGAAACTTTACAGAAGGGCACATGATCACTTCCTGTGTCTCTTCTGGGATGACGAACACAAAAACTGGGATTGTGTGTGTTTATGTGTGTTTGTGATAAATCCCCAGAAACCAATAACAACGCAGCCTTTGCTAGAGGCCAGCCGCTCACGTCCACATGTGGCAGATGGGAACAGTGTTCTCAGTGTTTCCAGTCTCAAAGTGGGGCAAATGTCGACCGTAGCCGATAGGTTTCAGGGAGCAGGCTTCTGACGAGACGACAGAGGGAGGGGGGAGGGTGGTGGTGGTGGGGGCAATGTTCTCTCATGTCAAACTCATGGTTTTGTTAAAGCTGTCACCACAACAAACTCTGTAAACCGACGAGAATTATATGTAATCTGAACAGTTTCAGTCAGAAGGTAAAAGAGAAAAAGACGTCCCGCCCACTGATAGCTCGTGTGTGTGTGTGTGTGTCTACAGACAGTAAAAGGCATATGAAACAGCCCTTGTTCTTTCCTGCATGATTATTTGATGAATCATCAGAGAGTGAGTGAGTGGTTCAGTAACTGGTTGCCTGGTCTTTTTATTAGCTTGTGAGGCACCTCTTTCTGGTACAGGATCTGATTATCTGCGATGATAAAGAGCAGCACCTGGGTCACCCTTTGATTTTCTATTTTTACAGCAACATTAAATGAGCAAGAACACACACGAGCACAGGAGCAAAGATAAGGAAAATTAGTGCTGAATCAAGATAAGAACTTTTTATGTTAACGGTTACTATGATTATCACAACAGACAAACATGGATGTGTAAAATTCCAAGTGAATGACAACTGTACACATATCATCCAAAGTGTCCTCTGAATGCTGCCTTACTGAATGCTGCCTTACTGAGCCAGCAGGCACCAAGAACAACTTTGCATCCTTTTAATAATGGATTCAACTGCATTTCCTCAACACTTTTGCTGTAAGCATACAAAAATATCTTCCTCCAACGACTGGTTTCTGCCAACGAGAAGTAACGTCACATTTATCTCACTTCTTCAGCTGGTAATTCACATTGTTCTGATCAGAACCATGGCTGACTTTGGATCCAAACGTTTAATTCTCATTTGCATTTACCAGAAAACTTCCTTGTGTATCTCCACCCTCCCTTATGCTCTGTGTAATAACTACAGATAGTGTTCCAACCTCATCTCCATTGAAGCAAAGCTCCTTCCAGCTGAGTTACATTAAAGCTCTTGGAAAATGAGAGTTAGCTTTAAGCTAAACAAAACCGGTATGGAGTTTATATGAGACTGTGCTGAGTTGTGGTCAGGATTCTATATCGTGTAATAGACTATGAAGAAGAAAAAAAAAAGAAAAGGATTTGATACTTGGAGTGTGACCAAGCTGTGGTTGTGGGACGAGCCTCTGGATCAGTTGCTGTCACGCGAAGCAAAAGTGGACAGACATGGAATATGAACATACAGGAAACATAGGAGAGCTCACTGGCGAGTAAACGGCGGTTTAAACAGAGAAAAGAAACTGCTCTAACACCGTAAAAAAGTCATTCTTTGCTTCAGGACAATTCACATAGTGTCGGGAGAGCTGTAAAACACTGAAAATGAAACTATGTTGACTTTTCCAAGCCTTCCTGTTCTTGTCTAACCTCTGGCACTCTGTACTGTTCTCTGCTAAATCCAACCCAAAAAACAAACAAACAAACAAAAAAAAACTAATGTGCGCAATGGAAATTACAAACAAATTTACAACAGTACAACTGGCAGAGTATCAAAAAAAAATGGGTGATAAAGAGTTAAAATGATGCGAATCAGCATCTTTAATCATTTT
The DNA here is from genome assembly GCA_016859345.1 of Istiophorus platypterus. Classification (NCBI taxonomy): domain Eukaryota; kingdom Metazoa; phylum Chordata; class Actinopteri; order Istiophoriformes; family Istiophoridae; genus Istiophorus; species Istiophorus platypterus. The sequence continues at coordinate 6,058,892 of CM029126.1, read as the reverse complement.
ACCCAAGTCCACCCCCCCCAAAAAAAAACAAAAAAACAAATCAGAGAACTGAAACGGAGGAAGAATCGCATCAAGATGTAAAAGCTTGGCTCCTAATTAGATTTCTTCAGTCCTAATAAACAAGAGTAATAGTTAATGCAGAACATCTGAGACATTGAAAGAGCTCCCTTACGAACTTGGAGCCCTGTTCAGAATATAGTTTACACTTAAAATTCCCCGAACGTCCCAATCAACACAATTTATTTTTTTTTCCAGAGTAGATGGATTTTGTAGCTCTGGGATTGAAAGAATTGTTACATAACTAACCAGATGGGAAGGCAACGGTGGCGGTTACCATGCACCCACGTTGCCCACTTCCCAAATGGGAAGGTCTCTGGGCAGAGAGAGAGGGAGTGAGCGAACGAGCAAAGAAAAGATGAAAAGAGAGAGAGAGACGGTGAGAGAGAGAGAGAGAGAGATGGCGGAGTAAGAATGAGGCAGAGACAGACAGACAGACAGACAGAAAGGGAAAGGGAGGGAAAGAGACAGAGACAAAGAGAAACAGAGGAGAGAGACAGTGAGAAAGAAGGGAAGGGAGAGAGACAGGGAGAGAAAGAGACATCGAAAGAGAGAGACGGGGGAGAGAAAGGGTGAAAGAGACAGAACGAGAGAGTAATGGAAAGAGATACAGAAAGCGAGGGACAGGGAGAGAAAGAGACAGGGGGACACAGAGGAGAGAGACAGGGAGACAGACAGGGAGAGAGAGAGAGACAGGGAGTGAGAGAGACAGGGAGAGAGAGAGAAACAGGAAGAGAGAGAAACAGGGAGAGAGAGACCCACCATCTTAAAGTGATTTCCCCTCTCCATGTGCAAGTGACTCATCAAGGGTTTGGCTGGCTAGGCAGGCTCCATGGAAACTTTAATTCTATAAACTCCACTCTAAACACACACACACACACAGGCGCGCACACACAAACACAGACACACACAAAGACACACGTACACGCACACAGACACGCGTACATGCACACTACATACAGAGTACAACCTCCTGCCAACCTCTGCTTCGTACCAAGTTGGAGAACAGTTCTCTCATTACTCGTGCGCCAATAAAGCCAAAAGAGACACGGCTCCATACAGCAGCCATCCAGCACATTTACAGGCCCGGCACATCTGGTTTCCATCGCAAAGCATTCTGTTAGAGGCCGAGGGAACAAACGGTCACCGGACGAGCCCAGCCAGCCACACCTTCACCGGGCCTTATAGCACCGACTGGCCCCTTTCTATAGGATACCTGCTCAAAGACATAAAAACTACACTGTAACTCCAGAGAAGAATAGACAGAGAGAGAAGAGACAGTCACAGCCCATTAAACGAACCGTTTGCCTTTAAGCTACGATACCTCGAGACAATAAAATCAACTGTATCGGAAGACAAAAGACGAGCAGAAATGAAATCTGAAAAAAAAAAATCTCTTCTGGAACTAAGACGATTAATGAATCAATGAATCAATTGGCTCCAGCTTCTACATTCTGCGCTATTCTGTATAAATATAAATTAAATTTCTTTGCATTTTTGGACTGGTGGTCGGACACAACAATTGTACTGAAGACATGATCTTAGACTAAATTAAATTGTGATGTCACAATTTTCTAACAGTTTAAAAGGCAATTAAAATAACTGGCAGAATAATCGTATTGCAGTACTGCAGTTACAATTAAATATGATCAAGTAGAGTGGAATTTTACTTCAGTGTGACTGGTGGATTGCAGCTATGTTCGCTGTGTAATGTCGCATATCAGTTAGAAGAAAAATGTGCTGGGTAGGAAAAAAAATGATCCATGCATCCCTCTAAGATAATTCTTTTTTTTTTTAATCTCTCATATGCAAAGCACTAGACTGTATTTTGAAAATTTTATTCAGTGTGTGGGGGAGTCTTCAGTGTTGTGACACTTAAGACAGAGTTTTGTGATCTCATTCACATCAAAGCTGGATGACACCCAAAATAACGGGCTCTTTTCCGAAGCTCTTATCTGCCCTCGCATGACTCAGTGTGACAGACAATTGTCTGCTGTCACATAATACAAGCTGAGATCATCGTAAGGGAGCAGAGGGGTCTCACCCCAAGCAAGACAGAAGAAGAGAGGAGGATGTGATGAAACGCCAGGATAAAAGCTGTAAAGTAATACGATGAAATCTGCTGGTGGATGGCGGTGGATGGTGGTGGATGGCGGTCTGTTGCCCGTTTCTGGCCTCGGGAAGCAGCGCTCATGATGCCGAGCTTGAATTTGGTCCATGAAATGTTAATGTTCCGTGTTTGTTTGTTTGTTTAGTTAATCAATTAATTTTTTTTGGCCAAATTCAGATTTTGCATCATATTTGTAGCCCCAGAAGGCGCTATTGACAATGAGAGAGATGTGTCTGACAAAGGAGCAGTGATTTTTTTTTTTTTCACTGAACAGGAAAAAGCCCAGGTGGACTTAATAACACTAATGGTGGCAGATCCAGGCTATTGGCTTTGTGTACACTGTGGCTCATTGCATGGCTTACTGGCACATTTACATGATGTGGCAAATGTCTGCTGTAAAAAAAAATGCAATGATTATGGAAGCTGGTGGATAAATGCAGCCAGGGGATTTTTTTTTCCTAATGGCTGCTGACACAGTATTTTGCCGATGCAGTCAATTATGAATGAAGAGGTCAGAGCTTCCATGAGTGTGTTGGAACAGATCTGTGCACTTTGGATACACTAGGATCACAGTACATTGGTAAGCTTCATCTTTCATCCCATTAATTAGATGCTGACCTAATAACATCTCGTTACAGTCATTAATTCTTTACAAAATCTGCATAATCAGTTTTTTTAAGATGTTGGGAGGAAGGTGCTGGATCTTATTATATACTGTATTTCAGAATTTCTATTTCTTATCTGAAGCTACCCCGATTTTATCTGCCTTATTTCTCGTAGAGCTCAAATCACAAATAGATTAAATCAACCAAAAGAAAAAATAAATCTACAACTGTTATGGTAAATAATTCTTTCCTGTGCTACTTTTCTCTGTAAAATACCAAATATTCTCTGTAACAAGTTTCCTAACATGCAAAGATTTGCTGCTTGTCTTTGTCTTGTGACAACGTAAACTGGATGGCTTTGGGATTTGGACAGCTGTTCAACACAGAATCAAAATAATAAATAAATAAATAAATAGTCACACACACACACACACACACACACACAAACACAAACAAACATTCATTGATATATATATATATATATATATAAAAATATATAAAAATATATATAAACACACACACACACACACACACGTGCTATATATAGTATTTCTTTTCTTTTCTTTAATTAGGTAATTGGCTTGCACCTTGTTTTTTTTCCTGGAGTTTCCATAATAAAGGTACTTTTCTCATTTTCACATCATTTAGTATTTTGTCATTGTAATGACAGTCCCTTTGCAATGTTAGATTGAGATTTTCTAAGTACAGCTACTCAGCTTTCCGAGCAGTCAGAGGTATTTTCCCAGTCACTTGAGAAGAAAAAAAAAGAAAAGAAAAAGAGGGTATAATGCTGTACTGTTGCCACCAGACTATCGAAAGAAAGTTCAACTTTTAAGAAACAGAGAAGGCATTTCAAAGCCTTAACAGAACGATCACAAGTGGTGTACTGGCTTGCTCTTGTCCATTTTAGGAGAGAGACTTTGAGCACAGACATTTTATCTCAACAAAACCTGACATGAGCAGCTTGAATGAAATCCTCCTGTTATCCATGTCGCCGCCCAATAACAGCACGGTGTATTATGTGTTGCCCTGGAGACGTGTTTAAAATTTCCTCTCGAGTTAAATATAGGAACCTTACAGATTGAAACTCAAGCTATGACTAATATTAGAACTCTTCTTATGACGTTTACCGTTGCTACAACTCCACCATGCTCTCTACCTTTTACTACCCCTTTTGCCCTCACAGGATACAGGTTGGCTATATACGCAAAAGTTTCTGTTCATCACATTGTATGCGTTGCCTAGTTTTTAACGGCTTTTGTTCTCTAATCATAAATATCACTGCCTATTGTTTAGCTCTGGCAGGAAAATTAAAAAAAAAAAAGAAGTCTCCAGATCGTAAGGAGTAAGAGTCTAAATAGAGCTTCACATCCAAATTGGATATCATCAGGAAATGTAGTTTAAGAGCTAAGTGTTTTTTTGTTTCCCCCCAATATCAAAGAGAGCAGGAGTTGACCACGGGCAACGCAAATTAATAAGTGAAACCATACTGCAAAAACACATGGGTCGCATTTAATTCAAGCCATACAGTACATACTGAAAGCAAATGGTAAAAGAAAAATATCCCCAATCAAGGAAATTGGAACGTGTTAAATGATAAGTGCATTTCCTGCTGTGTTCTCTGATAGCTGTGAATGCCACAAATTTGCCCCAACATTACGCATCAGTCCATGAATACAGTGCTGCATCCTGTTTCTTTTTTTTTTTTTTAAATTGAAATTTAGTTTCAGTCTGCACAAAAAGCTTTGCCACATTTTTACCCTCGCAGCGCTTATGGTATTCGCTTTTGAAATCATTGTTCCAGCAGAATGACTGAAGAAAAAAAAAAAAAAAAAAAGTCTGGGAGCATCATCTACCTGTTGCCACACCCTAAACAAAACCATGCTAAAGGGTGGGGCAGACTGAGCCAAGATAAATCCCTGCTGTTATGTGTTCAAAGGAGGTTTGATCAGGAAAAGGGCTCGGCCATTTACAAAACCTGTTCACTCTCCTCGTTTGTTTTTTTTGTAACTATTAAAAGAAAAAGGTATTGGCTTTTGTGTGTGCAGTGGGTAAATCATATTATAATATTATATATATATATATATATATATATATATATATATATATATATAATATTATATTATATTATTGTATATTATTTATATACATATATAAATATATATATTAGTTAATAAAGTAAACTGCTACATGTCTGGCATGAAAATTCTCAACACAATGAAGGATTTAAGAGGACAGAGTCCTGCCAGCAACACTGATGAGACCCCCCCCCCCCCGACAGGCTAATGTTTCACACAGCCAGCTGCGTAGCTGGAGGTTAGACTGGGCACGAGACACGAGACAGGTGTGATATTTCTGTATATTAAAGGAAAGATGACTAAACAAGGCCTTGAAAAACCTGTGAACACCGTTCCGTGGCTGCTGCCATAAACCCGGTGGCTCACATTTAGTCTTTCTGACCCTTTTTTTTTCCTTCCACAACTTGCATACTACATACTCTAAGCTTCATGTTTAGACTCCCTGCCACATTCCACCCACACCCACTTTTGCCAAGTTATGTGAGGTTGTTTTTTTGGTTTTTTTCCCTACACTTTTAAATTATTTACAAGTCAAACAGTGCTGTAGGGGGAATGGTTGGCATTCTGGCCCAAACAGCTTGAAGCTTTGCCTCAGGAGAGAGGGAGCATGTGTTCCTTGTAGTAGTTATGCATACAAAGACATGTCTGTGAAGAGATGCAGTGTCATGCCTTTGGGCTAAACAGGTGTGTCCGGTCAACTGAATTGCACTGATGGCTCCAAACTGTTGCTGTGTGTTCTGTCAAACTCGGGTGGAAAAAAAAGAAAAAGAAAAAGGACATCAACAAAAAGTCAACATTGTGCCTGGCGTAGCGCTCCAGTGTTGCGCCGCGCCTGCCGCCGCCGCCGCCGCATGAGGCTCGGCTCAGCGGCAGAAAAAAGAAGCCCGTCAGTGTGTATTAATAAACCTGACTTCCCATTACAGCAAATCCACAGTGAGCCCATTCCAGAGGCCATCAAAAAAAAAAAAAAAAAAAAAAAAAAAAAACCTCTGAGTCACCACCCCGTCAGCCAAGAGCCAAGACTCCCAGAGCTCCATGACTACCAAACACCAAACACGCCGGCTAAAGTATAACAGATAAAAGCGACCCAAGTCTGGAGTTGAGTGATTCTTTTCCACCACACATGCGTCAAGAGATCCGCTTCCTTTGGAAAACAATATTGCTGTGGGAGCCGTTGCTATTTATCTAGACATGTATTTGGAGAATTAGAAGCAGCACAATGACATGGCGGACACTGTTGAGTTGAATACAACATTCAATAGTAACTGCTCTCTCTCAACACTTGCTGGGCCGACGCTGCCTTTTTTAAAAAATTATTTTTATCAGCAGCACAAAACAAAGTCAACATCCTCAACCTACCTACAGCATGTGCAAATTTACAAACCATGGCTTGCTGAGCGACAGTGAAGGTCGACCGCAATATGCATCAGTCACATTACAAAGCCAAATTCCCAACAGATTTTCCAAATTTTTAATTATTTTTCTACATGCAGTGCCCGTGAGCCGCTGATTTTTGTGTACATTCGCATGCTTAAGAGTCCAGATTCAGTAAAAAAGTCGACTTAATGAAAAGCACGCAATAGAAGTACTTGGGGGAAAGCACTCCTCGCCACGTGTCCTCTCAGTGCGCTCGCACACACACATACACACACACACAGACACACACACACACACACACACACAAACTGCTGTTCCAAACATTTAAATAGTCTGTTTTGAAATCCAGTTTTTTTTTTTAAAGCATGTGTTAAATGTTTCCATCTCTATATTCTGTTGCTCCACTACTCTCTAAACAGGGAATCGGAGCACATCTGAATAAATGCAGTACAGGAGTACGAGACATTTACATTTAGTAGGTGCATTTCCTCAGACCTCCCTGACATGAGGTGCAGTTTGCCAAGACAGTGGCACATTCCTAAGAAGCCACCAGTGGCTGAGGCCGGAGACAACGGACCGATCTGCAGAGATTCACACGTGTGGCTGAAAATAGAGCAGGGGAGAACACCTTCAACATTCAACAAACTCTGTCAACCTGCAGGTGAGAGGACAAATGTATGCGAAACATTCAGCATACATCTAAAAAGAGATAGTGGAAATAAAATAATTAATGTTCTTAACTGCTATGAAATCATAATAATCATAAAATTACCTAAGGTGAGTAATTTATTATCTGCCACTCCCTCACACAAATACCTTTGGGGCCAGAATCACTTTTGTTTGACTTCTGTGTAACTTTTTCCTGGTAAAACATTAAGTTTATATTTTAACCACTGATTCCTATACGATGTTACAAAACATCGAGCTTGTCTTAAAGTTTCTGTGGCACTATAAAGTGTTCTAATGAATGCATAGTTATTTTTTTATAAAATGTTAATGCTCCACACATCTGCTGGTTAACTGTGATTTGCACTCCACAGTCAGAGCGCAATCGTCTATTGTCCAACTCCATCAAAAGGACAACAGACTACAGCTTCTGTCCACAGCGTCAGTATTGTGAAACGTGATGATGCGGCGCTTTGAGCGGTAGGGTCACACTCTGTGATGAATGACACTCTGACATTAGAGCAGTAATTCTAACTCAAAAGAGCATGCTGTGTGTAAAAGGCTGGGTCAATTCGGCTGGAGGTGTGTCAGTCCCAAATCCCCCAGAGGCTCGGAGTGACAGATCTGTACCTGCTACACAACAAGTCATGCAAACTTAACGACCGGCACTAATGTCGGGCAGGGCTCAACACTCAACTCCGCATTCCTGCTAGAAAAGTAGGGTGCTGCACCACCTTCAGTCATACGGAACAGGTGTGAAGTAACAAAAAGGTAAAACTGCAGGACTGGGATCATCAAGTTACGTTGCTCTGACTGCAGCACCGCCCCAACCACTGCTATGAGATGTTTGAGAGATGCTTTAATATTAACCAGACAAAGTCCCAAACTCAAAGCTGAATTAATGATGCCTCCGGAACATTTGGAATAACGCTAATTTTAAAAAAGGGACACCAATGCAACAACAATCCTACACTACAGCAGTTACAGGGGCATAATCAAATGCTATAATAATGTTACCATAAATAATGTCACATAATCTAAAGGACAATTAATCTGAAAATCATTTCATACTGTGCTAAACAGTCAGCCTTATCAGCCCAAGAATACAGTCTTCATGCATCAGAGCCAGACATGTTCTCAAGTTACTTTGGGATCCTTTGCCAGAAAGGAGGGGGAATCCCCCACAAAGGAACCAGACAACACCAAATAGATACTACGTCATCATTACTGAAGTACTACTTCAAAGATTAATGAATGGTTCCAAGTGGTTCTGAGGACTTTTAAGTACAACTGCATGAAAGCCTCTTTTATTCTGAGAAATGTGCACAAAATACTAACTGCCAATAATGCATCATTTTCTATAAATATTATAACATGTGCTGCATGTGTAGCTGCATCCATTTTGCGACATCACTGCTGTAACCAAAGCCCCTCCCATTCAAGTTCCAGCCCCCCGTGCTCCTCCTACCTGGCTTTCAGCTCCTTGTGCTCGTCCCTGATCTTGCCCAGCTCCAGCTGCAGCCGCGCTCGCTCTTTGGCCACCTGGTCCAGGGTCTTGCGGGCGTCGGCCAGCTCCGTCTCGTAGGCTGCCTTCATGCCCGACAGGTCGCGGCTGACCGAGGACTCGGACTCGGTGATGCGCAGCCGCAGTCCAGTGTTCTCCGCCTCCAGCGCGCGCACCTTGTCGATGTACACAGCCAGGCGGTCGTTCAGGTTGCAAAGGTCCTCCTTCTCCTGCAGCCTGGTGATGCGGGCCGGCGAGAGGACGGTGGTGGTGGCAGCACCGCGGCTGGTGCGTTTCTGGCTTGGGGTTTCCATGGCAATTATGGCTCAGCAAGAGGTGCAGAGGGGGTGAGTCACTGGCTGGGTGGGGAGTGGAGGGTGAGATAAGAGGTGTTAAAAAAACTACGGTATCTACAGTGTACACTGTCTTCCTCGGAAACGCTATGCACCACACCAAGGGATGAATCACATGTTAAACTTTCATGGTGTTTATAGTGGAGAAATGTCTCGGTATTGCATAACCCAGATCCTTGTCTGGGAGGCCCACCTTCAGTGCTTGGTCTGCTCACAGTTCTGCCTGATAATTTATTCCAGAATCCTTTTTCCAGTCGATAAGAACATCTAATTTTTATCTAATACCTGTCCTCTAGTATCATATGTGTGGTTAGAAGTAATTTGCAGAGGTGGAGCAAATTCACAAAATATGTTTTTTCTTTTTTTATGGTTCTTGATTTTAAAGGAAGCCAGATTTTTTGGACACACAACCACTACTGTTTTATAAACAAAGGCGTTACCCATTTTCTTGCCCTTCTCCTGCTTTCATGCTCCTGATAACATCCCTTATTCATCCTGGTATTTTCACTGCAAAGTGTAGCACACTGTCAGTACTTGTGGCCTGCCGTTTTCTCCTCTGGCTCCATTAGATTGTTCTGGGAGTAGTTAAGACAATTCACGCAGCTCACTCCTGAGCTAACATGTTTTTACAAACACCTAACCCCCCTGCCCACCACCACAACGACCACCACCATCACCTCTGGGTCTCCCACAAGGCAATTTAATTCTTTTATAATTACTCTAAAAAATACACAGCTGCAACCAGGGACAGGAAAAGAAACCAGGGACAGAGCAATTAATAAAAATGAAGAAATAAATAAAAATGGAGGTAAAACTACAAAAAAAAAGCTTCCCATTCTGCCACCAGTCATAATACCAAAGCCTTGACTCATTTTATAAACAAATACTGTAGGATGACCTGATAAGGACATGCATCCACTGTTTAAATATGTGTTAACAGTGAAATGAATTAAGAGAGCGCTGCATTAAAGGCTTCTCTGATGAAAGCTACAATACAGAATTTTATTTAGAATTTTTTCAGGGTATATTGTATACTTGTGATTATAAGCTTTAGTTGAAATTAAGGGAAAAATAAAAAAACTTTTTTTAAAAAAAATAATTTTGATTTGAATATGCTTCCGACACTGCAGAGATAAAAAACATATTTCAAGCTATAAATCCAATAAATAATCCCTGAAAAAAGGGATTTCTTTTCCTCCACCAGAGAGCTCTATACCACAATTATAAAAGGATTCAACAATAGTATTACATGTATGAGCCCTTTTATTATCGACTGTATCTATGGCTGAGCAGGTGTGACTTAAGAGCTATTTTATTTCTCAGCAGCTGCTCCACTCACAACCCTAACACCCCTTCTCCGCAGAACAGCGGGAAAGCTTTCTCCGGTTCGGTCCAGGAGTGGGTGGACGCACCAAACTTTGCCATCCATCTCCTCACCGCCCATTAACCAAAAGTGCACACAAGGACATGCACGCCCAAGTGGGTGGGATGGTGCGCGCACACACATGCAAGCCAATGATGTATGCACACGCCCACAGGGGCAAGCTCATATACTCACGAGTACTCTCTAGGCTAACTTTGAATAAATGAAGCATCCATTTGAGCTCCCAAAATGTGCTGAGCATTAGCAGGCGCTTTTCTGATGTGTCCGCTCTTCAATAACAGCGGGCATTAAAAAAAAAGAAAAAAGAAAAAAAAAAACTTTCAAAGTTACAAACTTACACCACTCCTAGCCAAAATTAAAACAACACTGGCTTTGAGCTGCCTGATCAAGTTAAACAAGCACCGTATTGTTACCATATTCTTTACACAACAGTAGCACTGTTTGGCAGTCGGACCAACATAAAGTCTCAGAGGGAGACAAGAAAAAATGATATGTGGAAACTCTGTGAACCTTACCTCGGTTGTGAGAGAACCTCTCGACTTCAGCCTGCTGAAGGGACTAAAAGTGAGTGCACAGGACCTTTCTGGAAGTTTATCTGCTGGTGTGAGTGTGTGTATGTGTGTGAGAGTGTGTGTGAGAGTGTGTGTGTGTGTGTGTGTGTGTGTGTTGTGTGCCGTACCCCAGAGGAGCGTAGAGAAGAGGATCCGTTGAATAATGCAGTCTTGCTCCCCGCTGGTGGGTGTGTGCGCCTTTGGCTCGTGCCCTGAACTGCTTTCCTAGCTGTCGCTCACTGCACATGTACCTACTGCTGAAGAGGGAGAGGGGGGCGGGAGCACAGAATGAAGGGGAGGGTGAGGCAACGAGGAGGAGTCAAGGCTAGACAGACTCTGAGTGTGTGTGTGTGTGTGTGTGTGTGTGTGTGTGTGTGTGTGTTTCTGTGTGTGTGTGGATGTGTGTGCACACACAGAGCAGCTGCTGAGCTTTATCTTCCCCTGCACTGGCCATATCTTTTCCTTTCTCATTTCACTCAGACAGCACCTTTGCAGACAGACTGACCTCAGCGACTGGTGCAAGTGGTCTGTCAATAAAGCGCGGTGACACTGATGACACTGAACGGCTCCCAGGTGGATGAAAGTGTGCGAATGTGCAACCCTCGCCCTGCCCTTCCCTGCTGCTATGGAGAAAGCATTTCTAACCCACTTTCTCTGGCTGGAAACGGCCATGACAGCCAACTGCGAGGCAAACACATGGAGGAGGGATTGACTGCTTTAGTTTTATATAGCAAAAAAGAGAATCCTCATTGCTGTACAAGGGAACAGAGACGAACTTGGCACACTCAAACACAACATAGCAAGGTAAATCAAAGAGGTCCAAAAAACAGGTACACAAATCATCCATCTCCTCAGAGCAGGGCTCTGCTGTTATCCATGGAAGAAAAGTAACCTGTCAGCGAGCTCATCCCCTGAATCCATGGAGGAAAAAGTCCACAAATTTATGATATTATATTCCCAGTGAATGACAGAGTAATCCCCACGAGTCATCTTGAGAGTCCAAAGGTCTGACACTCAAATTCAAGTTGATTCTGGTCTTATATTTATTTGCTCGGGGTGGAGTTAATGGAATCACAGGTCCAATCAAGTTCTGGTGCAGAGGACAAAGATGTTTTCTTTGCGTGCTTCTGTGTGTGTATGTATCTCCTCACCATGGAAATGGAAGTTGGTCTGTTCATGTGTGTGCGTGTGTGTGTGTGTGTGTGTGTGTTACTGGTTATGCGCATGTGGTTTAACAAGGGGGCAAGGCAGCGTTTCTGTTTTTGGGAATGGGGCAGGCTCGGTGGCTAAGGGAGTATCCTGGCTCCGGCGTGGCCTTGCAGTGGAAAGGAGCCGTCAGCCTCTGAAGCGGCGTCTCTGAGTCACACATCCCTTAGACAAAACAAACTACTTTTTTTCCCCATCATCCTCCTGCTTTCTACCTCTCCTCCTTTTTATTTCCTCCATCATTACATCTGAAGTTTTTCAGCCCCTATGTTTTCATGGAAGTCAATCTGAGACAAGAATGCCTGGCTTGCAGCCCAAACGTCCCTCTACAACAGGCTTTTCTACAAATCTTTTCTGTTTTCGTCTCATACTGTCTGTGAATAATCAATAAAGAAAAAAAACATTACAAAAGCTATCATATTGAAACAAGGATACTCAGATATGATGCAAGAAGCAGAAAAGAGTGATAACTGACTTTCTTTCTTACATCATAGAACAAATCTGCAGGTGATTTGTCAATAATGGACTCATTTTTTTTCGAAAACTTTTTCAAAACTCTCCACATATTGGCATTTTTTGAAAAAAATAATGTCTTTAAAAAAATCCACTTGTTTGTTTGCAGTTTTAATTAGCCTCTTCTGTGAGCAAGGGGGCTACTGGTAGCAACATAGTTTAGCTCCAAAAAGCTAGAAAACTTTTGTTACAGGAATGATAACACTGAAAAATATAAAGTTAATTTCCTAGGATGCAATTAAGACTCATCTTCATTCATTATTTTGTTATCAAAAAAGTGTGCATCTTCAAATTACTCATTTTCTTCTTTTTTTTTTACGATGATATTAAGTCTGAGAAAAGCAGAAAATATTCACATTCGAGGAAGCAATCAGCAGATGTTTGGCATTTCTGCTTGAAAAGTGAGTCAAAGGATTATCAGAATAGTTGATACAACCAATCGATTGAGCCCTCAGTTTTTCATGTAATTTGTACAGTGATTGATGTCCCACCATCGGATCTTCGTTCGGATCTCATTAAGCGAGGGCACAATCATCAAGCCAAGAGACAGGAATGGGCAAGACACACTGATGCAACTCGCTATGCAAGACAAGCACTGAACGATGGGTTGGCAAACTGTATCCTCCCGTCTTTGTTTCACTCCCCGTCCACACCCCTCTCTCTCTTTCTCTCTCTCTCTCTCTCTCTTTCTCTCTCTCTCTGCATTCCAGGCAGGCAGCAAAACAGACAAGGGGTGCCTGTTGTGCAATTTGAAAGTTTTACTCCTCCATCATGAGCTACTGACTTGCTGCTCTTCAGGGTGAAAGGAGCAGTGACAAAGACAACCTGGTGCGAGGGTCAAACTCCTAGGATTGGTTTTAGAGCCGAGTTGGCCACTATAAACAGCAGCAGCCGCCAATTCCAGGCTGCAAAGCCCAATGAACAACTCATACATGCACTGCAGTACATAACTAAAGCTCCCCTTTTTCATTCTCTGCAGAAGGAAACACTTAGTTGACGAGTGAGGTCGCAGGGGAATGACCAGACAGGGCGGAGTTGACAGAAAGGCTGCAGGGACTCAGATGACCACTCTTTACAACTGTGTTGAGCAGAAAAGCATCTCAGAATGAACAACACATCTAACCTTGAGGTGGACGGGCTATAACAGCACATTGGGTTCCTCTCCTGTCTGCCAGGAACAGAGACCCAAGGCTGCACCAAAACTGGATTTCTGTGTCAACAGCATTAATCCACTGACCCAACCTGCCATGTGTCAACAGTCCAGGCTTGTGGTGGTGGTGTTGGGGTGTGGGGTTTTCTTGGCCCCTTGATACCAATCAATCATTGTTTGGATGCAGCAGCCAGTCTGAGTATTGTTGCTGACCATGTGTATCCACAACTTATGGCCACAATTTACCATCTTCCAATGGCCACTTCCTGCACGATAATGAACCAGATCACAAAGCAAGAGTCGTCTCAAACTGGTTTCATGAACATGACATGTGAGTTTAGTGAACTTCAGTGGCCTCCACAGTCACCAGATATGACTCCAATATAACAACTTTAGGGTGGTGGAACAGGGGATTGGCAGCATGAATCTGAGGTTGACCAACAAATTATGTGATGCCATCCTGTGAACAGGGCAGAGTCTCAAAGGAAAGTTTCCAACATCCGCAGACTCAACGCCACAAAGACCTGGGGCTACTTTGAGAACAAAGCTAGGAACTGCCCAGTACTGGTATGGCATTCCTAATACAGTGCTCAATGAATGCATTTTTGCACAAACTGAGGATTTCGTTCCCTAACTCTTCCGCTGGGGACGACATTAGGAAAGGATCACCTAGCAGCCAGTATAGAGGAGTTACAGTAGCCAATAAGTGTTTCATTGTGCAGTTAGTTGTTGGTTTATTAGGTACACATACCTAAAACTAATATATATATATATATATATATATATATATATATAACAGCCCTGCAATAAATTCTAGTTTTATAATGTTTATAATGTTCATTAGTTTTTTTGTTTAAACAGTTTTAAAGAGGTTTTGATTCAATTTACAGTAATTCTGGCAGCTCCGTTTATAGTGCGGCTAAATAACACCACTTGACCGTAAAGTGGTAGGTGTCTCAAGTGTTTTGTCCGTTTATATCAACAAGGGTGGACGCAGGTCACGATCCCAACAGCGCTGCAAACTCTACAGCTCCCCAAACAAAAGTCCAGCATCTCATCAGTGATGGGTTTTGTAAAAAAAAAAACAAATGGACAAATAAACAAACTGAACCTTGAAATGCTCCGTGGAGGGAGGATTTACTGAGGGACTGTCTTAGCCAGGTGTCCCAAATAAACTGGTAAATGAACACGCATGTGAGCATGTTGTATTATGAGACATGCTCTTAAAAAGTTCGGACTCGCTTCCCTAAGTGAAACAAATAATAATAATAAAAAAAAACAAAACAGGCTAAATATTTAAAATCAATTTAACTTACATTTCAACACCATCACTGATGTAAAAGTGGCACCTGCCAAATGCCAAGTGACACAACTCAACAGCCTCCACTGAGCTGAACAAAGTTTTAAAAACAAGCAAACATTTCTAATGTAAATGACTCATTTAATGAACGATACCTTTGGTTGTACCTAATAAAGTGGAGACCGAATCCAAACCCCCTCCTTTCTCTTCCTGTCTGCTCTCAGCGTCCGGTCGCTCATCAGCAGGCCAGAGGAAAGACACGAAGCGCCACCTACTGGCCGACACGCGGAATTAAAGTAGTAAATAAATAAATAAAGACCGGAAAAAAAGGAAAAACGCAACCAAACCAAACCGAACCGAACCAAACCGAACCGAACCGAACCGTGGGCTGCGTCTCAACGCGGGTCACAGAGTTCACCGACTGCTCCAGCGCCTGAGGACCAGAAGCAAAACATATAGCAGCTTAACTTGCGCCATTTTTTATTCTTTTATTTATTTTATTTTTTGCTTCACCAGTCTAATCATCTCACCTTCTCTCCTGCAGGAAGAACGCAGCTTTTCTGCGGCTCGTCTCCACCGTCACCTCGCTCGGATGTCGTCGGTCCGGTTGAGGGATATTCTCCTCTGGGCCGCTTTTTCCCTTCTTCTTCTCCCTCTTCTCCCTCTTCTCCTTCTTCTTCTTCTTCTTTTTGTTGTTTTATTGTTGGTTTTTTTTTTTATTTTTTCCTAACAGTAGGTCGGTGGGGCCGGACTCCGAGCCGAGCCGAACCGGGCCGAACCCGGGCCGAGCCGAGCCGAGCCGAGCCGAGTCGCGTCGGCCGCCAGCAGCCGCCTGCGAAGCGACATAGTTGATGGCGCTGCCGGTCTCTGCTAATTACAGATGCGGCTCACAGGCGCCCCCTGGCGACCGCCACCGTACCCTGTGGTTTGGCCTCGTGTCCTGATGGATGGTTTTTTTATTTTTTTTTTCTTGTGAAGTTTGTAGGAAATAAATAGAAAATGTGTCCTGGAGTGTAACTAATCTTAGGACCAAGGGAATATGAACAACTTCGACTAAGATCCCAACAGCGGTGGAATGTAACTTAGTACATTTACTCCGGTACTGCAGTTAAGTACAAGTTTGAGGTGCTAGGTCCAAGTTGCTATACACTTCCTCTCCAGTGCATTTCATGGGGACAGGTTATAAATGATCCGGCAGCTGCAGTTGCTTAGTTACTTTACGAATTCAGATTTTTTTTTTTTCCACACAGAACATATGGCAAGCTCACAAAATTATGATGTTTTCCTATAGACTAGGCTGTTCTACCAAACAGTAATGAAGGCAGTTAGATTTAGCTTCAACTTGACCACAAGCCACAGTCCAACGCTGCTTACTTGGTATCAGTAATAATCTAAAATTATAACGCAGGATACTGTTCACTTTGGCCATTTCTCTGTAATTTGAGACTTTTGACACTAAGTAGATTTTGCTTGTTACTTTCTTTGACTTGAGCAAAAGTATTATTCTGAATAAGGTGTGTGTGTGTGTGTGTGTATATATATATAATATACAGTGATCTGTAAAGGTTAAAGTCCTAAATTCAAAATACTTTTACTCAAGCAAAGGTACAGAAAATCAGCTGAAAATGTACTTGTCAATGTGTTTGTACAGTAAATAACATTTAGCTTATGTTACTTACATACTTTTACATTAAGTCATAATTTCAATGCAGCATCCAGTGAATTATTCTTACTTTTACTTAAGTAAAGCATCTTACAACTTCCTGCAACCCTGGATCTTAACTTCTTTTCTTCTCTGTCTCTGTTGCTTGAGGAAAGTGTTGTTATTTCACACCACAGTCCAGATACCTGTTAACTCGGCCGTTATCAGAGCAGTAGCTTTAAAATGGGGGAAAATAGCAGAGGTATTAATTTCACTCGGGGCCCCCCTGGGGAGGCCACGGGGGCCCCCTGTGACTCCACAGACCCCACTTTGGCAGTGATTGATACACTGACCTGAGCGAGGGTTTCACACAAACTGGTGATTTAATTAAACGGGCAGCCGGGGAGGGTCATACAACTATTCCTCGGGGCAAACCGTACCAGCATGACCGCCCCTATCAAGCCGTACAGATGGCCCAGTTGAATGGCGTCAGTCAGTTCAATTCCCCACGATCCCAAACTCATTCGAAACACAAACAAAAACACAAATTAAAAACAACTGATGTGTGCTTCTGGAGATATTTTACAGAACTCTCTGTGTGCATGCTTATCATTATATAACAGCTGAACATGAATTTTACATGACCAATGTTACAGAGCTGTAAATGGTTTGTTTACATTCATAATGTTCATAAATGATGGAGCAGGACTGTGGGTCACTTGGAGGTATTGGGATCTCAGACAAAACAAGGCAGGCAAATGTACCCACGCTCACTGTGATTGTAGCCTACTCCGGTAATAACGCTTTACCTTCAGGGCAGTGTTAGTTTGTCATCTGTGACTCATGTTAATCATTGCATAATCCAGCGTACAAAGGTGTACATATTTTGATGTTCTAGTGCAAAACTGTAACCTTCAAAATGTAGAATTAGGAGGAACGAGCCAACCAAAAGGACCTTAAGAACCACATTCAACCTACAGAAATTGATCCATGGGACTGACACTGTGGTAACATCTCGGTCCAAACGAGTAAAAGCGAACAAAAGTAGCAATTTTATGCTGAACTACATTGCAAGTTCAAATCATGCATCTAAAACTGCATTTTAAATAAAATTGCTCAAGTACTTGTTAAGCACAACGGCCCCCCTCTGAGTTTTTTATTATATCACTAGATCACATTATTAATACATTAACATGTAAGCAGTACTTTAATATTGTAGTTGGTCAATTTTAAGGGCTTCTTCATGCATTATATCTTAGAAACTGATCGCAAGCTTTGTGTGGTAAATCTTAAATTGAAAACTAACTTGTAACTCCAACTATTTAATGTATATTTAATTTAATGTATGTATTTCCGTTGTGGAGTGGAATAATAAAGTAGCATAAAATGGAAATACTCGGGAAAAGTACAAGTACCTCAGAACCGTAATTAAGTGCAGCACTTGCGTGAATGATCTGTTACACCAATGCATTAACAGGTACCTGCAGCTAATGTTGTAGCTGGCCAAGCTCAGGATAAATTAATATACCTCTTTAATTCAATTCAATTCAATTCAGTTCCTTAATTTCCCAGGGATAATCCCCCCAGTGCTGCTTTCCAGGGAGTCCTGGGTACATTTATATTAAAAACAAAAGATTAAAAAAATGAGAAAAGTGAAAAACATCATAAAGTAGGAACAGTCTGTTCATTAAATGTACTGGTGTACAGATTTCCAGATTTCACTCAAGTTTTCCCATGAAGACCTGTCCAGCTTATTACAGATAGCTGCACCATGATACTACAGGCTGCTCTTAAACACAGCATTCCTTGCTAGTTTGGTAACTTTATTGTCCACAATGTGGATAATTGTCCTTGGCTTCTCAGCAAATTAAAAACAACATAAGAAAGATTGTTTGAAAGTTCAAGAAAGTTTGATATTTTTCTGATAGTTCCTTCAGTAACAAGCATCATTTGAAGAAGTACTAGAGCGGAGGTTAGAGCAGAATTTGAATTCTTTACTTAAGTTAAAGTAGAAATACCACAATATAAACACTCAGTTAAAGTCCTGCATTCAAAACTTTACTTTTGTAATAGTACAGAATATTAGCCACATAAATAATTTATGTATCAGAAGTCAAAGTAGTTATCATGCAGAATTCCCCTTCCACTTTGTAATATTATTTTATAAATTATATTATTGTGTTACTATTATTATTATGTGCATTTTAATGTTGTAGATCTTGAGTGCAGATAGTTTTAAGTACTTTATTTTGTAGTTTATCAATAGAAATGCATGATATTTCTTATGCAGATCATATGTTTTATGACTAATATCTTAATCTACAAAATAACTATAGTTGTCACATAAATGTAGTGGTGTAAATGCTTATTATTTTCCATTAAGTGGAGTAGAGGTGCTAAAGAGCATTAAATAGAAATACTTAAGTACAGTACAAATGCCCCTGATTTGTGCTGCAGTACAGTGTGGGAATTAATGTAATTATTTACTTTCCATGTTCCATGATGCATGTCCAACAATTACACTAATGATTTTAAAGCCTATCTACTTTGCATTTCAGTCTTGATGTAAGAAATGTTAAAGTGCATTGGAGCTTCAGTTTGTTCACATAGATGTGAGAGGTTTTATCTCTATCGCCTCATCAGAATTAAGTGACCAAATTTCTTGATTAAACTGCGACCCGATCGGTAATTTTATTGTGTGATGCTGATCCGGTAACTTGATCCTTTTGCAGGTTAATAAAAAATGTACACAGGAAGAGCAACATCTGAATCCCCTGACATTGTCTGTAAAGAAAATGAGAAACGGATGCCAAAAATAAAGTGAAGAACAAGCAGGACTATTGGAGTTCAAAGCTCTCGGTGGCGCATGTGAGATCACCACCATGCGGGAAGTGAGCATTGAGGTGAGCCTTACTCATCACTAGGCGTGTCACTATGTGTACAGCATCAATGTGATTAGAGAGACAGACGGGGGAGGTGGGGGGTAGTAAATAGGGAAAGTGAGTGAGAGAGATGACCTAATACCCGTAAAAAGCAATGAAGTCATACTACCTGACTCATATTCCCAGCTGACACCACCTCCCCCAATCACAACATCCCAGTGCATGTGCGTGTGTTTGTTGTCAGAGGGTGAGTGGAGCGTGCATATGTGTGTGTGTGTGTGTGTGGGTGTGTGTGTGTGTGTGTGTGTGTGTGTGTGTTGCGTCAACAGCTTCAAATGTGTGTATTTCACAGCAGGTGAGGAAAGAGACTACTTGACTGACTGTTCACAGGGTTAACAGAATCAAACCGCTGTGCACTTCAGTGAGTGTACAGATGAAAAAAAGAAAATATAGAGGGCTGAAACAATCAGCTAAGTAATCAGAAAATTCCGCAACTAAGATTTGGATGATCAATTCTTGGTTAACAAGCTAAATTTGTGAACTGCACTCTGGATCCAGCTTCTCCAGTGTGAAGATTTCTGTCTTACATGATTCTAAATCTTTAGGTTCTGGCCTGTTTTTTTGATTTTTTTAATTTAACAAAACAAGCAATTTTTTTCACAACATTTTATGAAAAAAATCATCTAGTTAATTCCTAAAAAATAACAAAAAAGATTAACAGATAATGAAAATAATCATATGTTAGATGTAGCCTTACAAAAACAGCCCAAGTATAAGAAAGCACTTCTAGCCATCTCTCATACACACACACTCTCACACTCTCTCTCAAACACACACACACAAATAATAGTTTTCTACAAAGTGTACTCATATCCAATAGAATTGTCTCCAGTGTGGAACAAAAAAAACTGGATTCAAATTGATTTACATTCAGATAAGAATGATTGCATGTGATTTTGGCCTTGTTTGAACCCATCAGCAATGACTCATCGCTCTGCAGGGTCTCAATTTCTAGCCATGTCTTAGATTAGTGATAAAACTTGGATTGATTTTAGAGATAAAGTGGAGTTTAATGTAATGATTTTTGCTGGTTTATCTTAAAGATGTGAATTTTGGGAGGGAAACGCTTCATAATTTGGGTCCCTTTCTGATGGATAAACCTACAGAAAAAAAAACTAAATAAACTGTTGATAATATATGAAGTCAAAGAAACACTCAGTGGCTTTTAATATGATGAAGTTAATATCATATATCCATAAGCTCTCTATTTTCTTAAACTTTTGTTTTTATATTTTGTTTTTTGTTTAATTGTATCATCATTACAGTATGTGCTGCCTGCCTGTCTTTCTGCCTGTCTGTCTATCTGTCTGCTGTTGCTTCGGTCTGTTCTCACTTAAAAGAAAAATGTTTTAAAAAAAAATTATTGAAAAAAAAAAAAAACCTTACAAAAAATAAATCAAACATAAGCAAACAATTAAACCAAAAAAAGTGAAAAAAGAAACAAAAAACTACAGGCAGGAAAACCCCACAAAGAAAGTGGACTCTGGATGCACGGTCTCATTTGTTCAGCTGATCGACTTCAGGACTCTCGTCAGCTCATGAGCACAAGATGTGGTTTCATTTGCATGAGGTCTTACATCATCCCCGAGAGCCCGTTCTCTGTGGCATCAGCACGTGGTGCTTAGCCAACATGTCCCTTTGTGTTCGCAGAAGCCTCATGCAAGTGACAGCGGGGCACCAGAAAAGTCTTGAAAAGGACATCTGGCCGTGGAAGTCAAAGGGATGTCCTTTAGGGATTCTCAGACATGTCTCTACAACCCATTAAGCCTGCCCTCATTGAAAGACAGATACCCTCCATATAGGTGAAAGCAATATTTGCATGGAGCCCATGGACAAAGAGGTTTGTGTGTGTCTCTGTGGCACCGTAAACCGCAGCATCTCCCCAAAGATGCCAGTCGGCCTTTCATCAGGAAGGGGGAAGAAAAAAAAAAGAGAAACGGCTCCACTGTGACAAACAGATGGTCAAGATCATTGAGTTTTTATATGTGCAAGTAACATGACCTCAGCACTCTGGGCTTCACAAGTATCCTGTAGCCAACTCACACACACACACACACACACACACACACACACACACACACACACACACACACATGTGCAAACAAAAAACATAAGTGTGTAAATGACAATTGTGGTCCACAGCTATAGGCAGTGAAGTCTGAAAGAAAACCAGGGCCTGCTGTGGTCCATTCAGAGCTGGTGAAGGTTTAGTTCAGGGTCACAAAGGTTATGTGGCAAAGCAGCATCCCCAATTAGGCCTCCAACAGGCAAAGCCAAACTCACGCATCACGGCAAAAAAGGGTGTGTGAAAGGGGGGGGGCACAATCCCAGATCTATGCTTTTTATTGATTGGGGCTCTGGACTCCCAGCGGACCCATTTTAATGGAGCCAGACGACCTCTCAGATGCGCTGGCATACCCCGACGCACCACAGAGAGGGCCGGCCCCTGCACAGTTCCCGTCCCGCGTCCCCCGTCCCATCGGTGCCCTCACCCAATCCCCTGGCCTTTCCACTGGGTGGGGTTGGGATTGGGGGCAGACCCCCTGGGCCCAACCCTCTGGTGCCTTCATGCATCACGCCATCCTGCTTTCCTCCTGCTTTTTTTTTTTTATCCATGTTATTGGGTGGAGTGGGGGATGTTTTAATCCTGGCCTCATACCAGGAGTCTCCCTGTGAGTTCTCATCTGCAACACGCCCTTGGGGAGCGAACCCTTTTCCCGATTGGCACCCAGAGAGTGCGTCTAGACTGTGATTATGCATGCAAATACACCTGCTCTATCTTTCTGGTACCATTTTTTATCACAACAAATATATTGTTTCAGTTTCAAGAGCTGGTGTTTGGAAATTTTTTGATCATATTGTTGCCCTGTTCTATGTGTTATTAAAAGGCAGAAGGTGTTCTCACTAGAAATGCTAAAATATTCATGCTGAGTCTCTCCAAGAGTCACATGCCATGCTCAGTCTGTCATATAAGCCCAAACGGAAAAAGGCTGCGTGTGTTTTTGTTATTACAGTTGTAACCCAGTTACAGTGTGGGAAAACACCACATAGGATGGGGAAGGATAAATGGAATTTACTGGATGGGGTTAAAACGCACGACAACAATCTAAAGACTGAACCCAACACCTCCCCTGGGAACGCAAACACACACAAAGGCTGATTTCACAGAAATTTCACCCAACAGAATTTTTTTTTATATGAAAACCGGTGAACATAAGGTTCAGTTTTGGACCAGGACGCATGTATGCAAATATATCTTTAGTTACTGATGGGACAGACAACTAATGTGCACAGTGGCTGGGTGGAGTATCTCACGTTTTCTCGGAGTAAACAACCCCAGAGTTTGCCTTGTCACTCAGGTGGCCTTACGCGACGCACAACTCACTGTACGTCCTGCCACACATATGCACAGATGGCGGCTACAGGACCGGGCTTGAGTTAAACTGACACTTTGAGGAAGCTGAGGAGATGCAACGTCGGTTGTTGCTCAACACTGGATATTTATAAATCAGGCCCAACGTTCCCCTCAAAGCATCATTTATGGCGGTGACCCAAGTGTGATAATAATTTACAACTCGGGAAATAAAATAATTATATGGCAAATGAGAAATCTGGCCTGCTCTTTTTTTTTTTTTTTTTTTTTTTACTTGTTGAAGATTCATGAAAAAAAAAAAAAATTCAGATTTTGTTGACAATTTCTCGAAATTGCAGATACTTTGCAGCGTGAAACCTTTAAAGAAGAATCTACCAAAAGGGGAGGGGGTGACTGGACGCTCTGAGTCTATTGATACGGTTTGTCTTTACATTCTTGTTGTTATCATCAGAGCTGCAGTTTGAGTCTTTGTGTTGTACTACTACCATGCCGTCAGGCGTGGCTTCTGTCGAGGACATCTTGGGGAGTCTGTGCGCGAAACGAACGGCGCGGTTCTTTGTTCACCGGGGCTGCTGCTGCTGCAAAACCCTTCTTTTTCTTTTTTTTCTTTTTTTTTTAAACGGGAAATGTGCGAGGGCTTTTCTGATGTTCCCCCGCTGCATAGGGTCTGCAACGCCTGTCTGACAACTCCCTTTCTCTTCTCCTCCTCGTATACAGCCCCCCCCTTCCCTCCCTCCCTCCCTCCCATCCACCCCAACCCCTTCCAGCCCCCCCCCCCACCCCCGACACCCTCTTTCCCTCCCTATACATAACATCCTCATGCGCAACGGCGCCAGAAACAACAACGCGGTGACCTGCCGCAAAGCACAGCTACATGGAGGTGGGCGGACCCCCCTCCAAAAAAAAATAAAAAATAAAAAATGTTTTAAATGTCAATAACTCCTTTACACCCAAAATTTTCATATCAGATGCTCCGAGATTCCCTTTTGCTTAATGTACAGGAGCTTCTCTTTTATATGCCCTAACGAGAAAGTTGACATCATCTTTTCAGCAGCAGCACCACTTGATGACCATGTGCGCACTGTACATGCACCTTTAGATACGCAACTGTTTACATCCTGGATGGATATTCTTACATAAGTTGCCCAAAAATGCGGGTTTTTTTTTTCAGTCTGCACCGCGGCTCTAAGTGAAAAATAAAAATAATAATATTATTTGAAAAAAAAAACAAAACAACCCCAACAACAACAACAACAACAAAACACGAGTGCGGTGCAGGAGGTAAACGGTGAGGTGTTTTTCTCTCCCTTTCTGCAGGAGGCGGCTCGCCGCGAGATGCCACAGGGTTGGGAACCTGAGACGGAATGGTACAGCGGGAGGGCGGCTCGTTTTGTCTCGGCGAGGAGGGGAGCTGTGTAAACCAGACTGGGTGGAGCAACGCATCGCCCGGCCCCATCTATCGTGCAGACGGCCTTGTGTCCCGCTCGCCTGGAGCTCGCTGGAGAGAGACTACTGTACTGAAAAGTCTGGCGGACGGAGAGAGAGGGAAGGGGGGCCGGTCTATGGGAGGGACTAGCGCAAAGGGGGGAATTGGAAGGAGGGAGGGTGGAGAGAGAGAGAGAGAGAGAGAGAGAGGGGGGGGGGGCGGCGAGGAGGAGGAGGAGGAGGAGGCGGCACGGGTGCTGTTTCTCCAGTCTCTCCCCTGTCTTTGTCTCATACACTCTTTTGTTAGCCATGCCTAGCCTGCTGGTTCTAGCAGGGATCATGGAGAAAAATGGGGGCTACGGCGGGGATCTGGCCGGCTCCGGCTTCGGCGGCGAGGGTCTCCTCGTGCCGCCCGACGAGGAGGAGGACGACTCCCGTGCCCTCAGGGTCGCGCTGGGCCAGTTGTCTCTGCTGGGGCTCGGCGAGGGCGAGGACGGCGGCGGAGCCCCGACAACGGGAGTGCAGGACCGGAGCAACAACAACAACAACCACCACAACCACACGAACAGCGTCGGGGGCGGCGGGGACGCGGCGATCCTGCAAGGGAAGAGCAAGTTGTGCGCCCTGTACGAGGGCTCCTCAAGTGAGACGAAAGGACGAGGCTGCAACATAACAGAATGCGTCCCGGTGCCCAGCTCTGAACATGTGGCCGAAATAGTGGGGAGACAAGGTAAACCGCTGGCTCGCGATATTATTGCCCACAAAACTTGTGCTTTTATCCCGCGAGCGGTGCTGCATTGTCCCCGCCGTGGTTTCCCGTGTGCTTTGTTTCTTCTTCTCTTACTGTTACCTGGTGTTATTTGACAAAGAAAAGGGAGTGGTGTGTGTGTGAGTGTGTGTGTGTGTGACTGTGTGTGTGTGTGTGTGTGTGTGTGCGCTCGCGTGTTTTTTGTACTCCCCCGAGACATCAGCCTCCCACTTTTTTTTTTTTTCCTGCCACAATGTTGCAAGTTCTCGTGTTACTCGTCGCTACGCTCGTTACCTCCGAAACAATCTGTTCGCCTCTTTCTGATTATTATTTATTTCATTTTATTTTTTATTTTTTATTTTTTTTTAAATTGCGTTTTAGAGTGAATTTCAACAGGGGCACTAGAAAGAGAGGGAGAGAGGGAGAGAGAGAGAGAGGGAGGGAGAGACCCGTTCCCTCCCGGGCGAATTATTCTACATCCACGCCATCAATGTCAGCGCACAGACACACACACACTGGAGCGGGGAGAGCACTTGCTTCCTTTGTCGTCTGAGACGCGCCAGACTGTTCAAAAAAAAAAAAAAAAAAAGGAGGCAACGTGCGGCCGCCCGTGTGGAGGATTGTCTTTCACTTCGGGTCGATTGTCGAGAAGAAGAAAAATAAAAAATAAATAAATAAAAAAAGCCAAAATCAGACGCTCGGCCTCAGCGGTGGAAGATGTTTTGCCTCCTTCCACATTTATTCAGCCCGTTGTTTATGTTGCGCACTGCCCCAGTGACACAATTGGACAATGGAGCGAGCGTGGTCCCCATGTTGGGGTTTTTTTTGTTGTTGTTGTTGTTGTTGTTGTTTTTATTTTTATTTTTTTCCCAATCGAGGGAGTTGGAAAGTTCAATTCCAGACACGTTATAGATTCTGCCCCCATTTCTTTTACAGTCTGCCCCCCCTCCCTCCCTCCCTCCTTCCTTTTGATTTAATGAACAAAGACCTGAAGTTGAATGACAGTAGCTGTCAAACAAAGGTGTGAAAGTGTGGGGGGTGGGTGGGGGTGAGGGGAGGGGCGCATTAAGACAGTGTTGCTGCTTGGCACACGGGATGGTCTTAAAGGGTGACTCAGCGAGAAGTTGCACCAGGAGGTGGGGATCCTTTTTTTTTTTTTTTTTAAACAACATAATATTCTGTCGTTTTGTGCTTATTTGCCAGAAAGCTCCCATCATGTTGATTTTTTTTTTCACTCTTTCCAGGTTACATATTTATGAGCTATCAGCTGCGAGCAAGCTTGAACCTAAGTTGGTTTTGAAGCAGGGAACCAGAAGTATTTTTGTGTTTTCCTTCTTTCTCCTGCTTGTTGGTGGAGGTGTTTATGTGGCTGCGCCCATTGTTAACTGATGTGATGAACCCATGGGTGAGAGGGGCCGGGAAAACAAGGATAGGGGGACGGAAGGGCAGTATAGCATCCAAAAAGCTGAATGGGAGTCACGCCTTGGAGCTCAACACAGGGTGGGGGGGGGGCTCCTTGTGAGCCCCACTTCACTGCACACTCTCAATGCCACATGGTTGCCTGTCAGGAGAGGGAGAAATAGGGGCTCGGGCAGAGGGAGGGAAGTACAAAGACTGCGGGGTGGGTGAGGTGCCATCAGCAAATCCTGATTTATCTCGGAACAAAAACAAACAGGTCCCAAATAATGTCATGGGGGGAGGTGTTCAGAGGAACCGAGATGGCTTCTTTTACCGATGCTCTGGCGATGTGGATTCAGCTTGTGTCATTAAGTGCTCCTCGTGTCTCATTGCGGCTCCCGTTCTTCACTCTGAAGTGTAAGTTTTGAATTTTAATGGGGCAACTGAAGACAGCCGGAGGGTGGATCCAGTGAGCACAAGTGCGGCGAGAGGGCCCTTTTGCCTTGACCGGGAAGAAGTGCTGATTTGGGGGGATTTGAGATGAGCCGCTTTTGATTCGGGGCCCTTCATTAGTTGGCACTACATACACGCCCCCCTTTCCTCTCAGCACCCCACCTACCCCCCGCCCCCGCCTGGTGAATCTGGCAAACGGAGCATCCTGCCACGAAGGAAAGGGTTGGATACGATTGTTTTTCTCCTGTCAGAGTCGCAGGCAATGGTTCCCGAGGATGCTCTAGTACCTTCCTCTGGAGCTCTTCATCTCAAGGGTGGTTTTGCATGCGGTCACGGGCACCTCTTACACCGCAGTTTAACAGGCGAAAAATAAATTTGCCTCCGGTGACCTTAATTCCTGGTTGCGATTAATTAATCTCTGCCTATTTTGTTTACAGATAATAATTTAATTGAGACATTAATTTGGACTAATTAAAAGGTGCAGTGTAGGTCGAGAAATGGAATTTTGCAATTGCTCTTTGGTCCCCGTGGCGTGGAGTGGTCTAATAGCCTAATACCACACCGATGGCAACAAAGGGCATTTTCAGATTTTTCGGGCGCGAGCAGCACCAACCCTTCAGAGTACCACAATCCCTTCCGTCCGTGCTTCCGGTCCCTCAGAAGCGAGTGTTCCTGAAAAAAGTGGGCCCATTTAGGTGCATTAGGGAGACATTCGCCTTCAACTTAAGGTGCCGTTAAACCTTTTGATACCGGCTGCTGTGATTTTCGGAAAGGTAATGCAATGATGTGCTCTGTGATCTAAAGCACCTGGAGTCTGGTCAGATTAGTTCACTGAATGGATGCCTGATGAGTCCCGCTCGTCCAACAGAGAGTCGTACGAGTCTCTTTAAGACATGGCTGAGACGTGAAAAGCATGTTTAACTCGTCAATAAACGTGGAGGTCTTAATGAAGAAGCTGCCTGATTTTCTGAATGAAAACTGACCCGCATGGTGCCTGATGTATTCTTCATGGGGAGTAATATAAAGTCAATTGCTGTGTCTTTTATTGATGTGCTCTTCTTGACCTCATATGTACTTTGCAGTCCTCTTTATATAATTACTGATTTTCTGTGTATTCCGGTCTGTCCCATTACAATACCAGGTAATTTGTCCTGAAATGACATTAACCTGCACTCTCTCACATTAAGACTCTGCCTTTTAAAGCACTCAATAGAGTAAACAGTTGCACACCGTGGCCCAAAAATGCCCCCCTATCAAAAAAAAAGGAGCATACGTGGGTTGACTGTATTGTCTTGTAAGTTCAAGGAGAGGTCAGAAGGTGATTGCTCACCAGCATACTGAAAATATATTGCATCTGCTGGAGCTCTCACAGTACCCACAAAACATCATGTCTACGTTGACTGATTCCTCTGCACCAGCCACCTATCTCTTAGTAAGTTATGTCTCTGAGTTCGAGCAAATAACTAAGTACACCCAGTAGTTAAAGAAATGCTTTGGTACTAGAACCCTCATAATTTACAATAATTACTCTGTGTATATTTTTCCAGTAAAATCCTGCCACATGTCTAGTTAAACCGGTCATAAAAAGTGGGGGAAAAAATCTGAATGTATGCTCAACAAATGGGAGTCGAGGATTTCTGTTAGCTCAGGTTGAAAACAAAGCGTGTTCTCACTTGTAACCTTTTAACCTGATTTATGAGTCACAAAAGGGAACTGATGTATCGTCTTTACTTATTTTAAAATATATCTTGGTGTCTGCAGGTTGCAAGATCAAAGCCCTGCGGGCCAAGACCAACACCTACATCAAAACCCCCGTCAGAGGAGAGGAGCCTGTGTTCTTAATCACTGGCCGGAAGGAGGATGTTGCACTGGCCCGCCGTGAAATCATCTCTGCTGCAGAGCACTTCTCCATGCTCCGGGCATCCCGCAACAAGCTGGGGGTGTCCTTCAGCGGCTCCCCACCGACACCTTTGCCGGGTCAGACCACCATTCAGGTGAGAGTGCCATACCGTGTCGTTGGGCTGGTGGTGG